>JNDS01003395.1:0-25185 GCA_000697035.1 Rhizopus stolonifer B9770
AAGAAATTTAAAGCTTGTCATAGTACTTGTCAAGACCAGGAATATCTTCGGTAAGACCCTTTCTCTTACGGACAACACGGATGATATCGTAAACCTTGTTACCTTCTTCACAAGGGTTACCAGACATGATTTGCCAGTGATCAAAGACAGCTTGAGGGAAAGCTTGACCAGAGGTGGCAGCACGAAGATCGGCGTTGAAACCGAAAGATTCGTTAACGGGCAAGTAGGCCTTGACGGTCATCATGGGAGTACCGGGCTTTTGTTCTTCAGAGAAGACTTGACCACGACGCTTGTTAAGACAAGAGTAGATACCACCGATAGCAGAGTCAGGACATTGGATTTCAACCAAGTAAACGGGTTCTTGGATACCGGGAGTGGCAGTAAGAACGGAAGCGTAGACAACACGACGACAAGTGGGGATGATTTGTCCACCACCACGATGGATAGCATCAGCGTGAAGGGTGACATCCAAGATGTTGAAACGACAACCACGCAAGTTTTCTTCGGCAACGGGTCCTTCCTTGGTAGCCCATTGGAAAGCGGCAACACAAGAATCCTTGATTTCACCGAGGTATTGGACTTGCTTGGTAATATCAACCATGACGTTGGGACCAGTACCGTCGGGACCGAAACACCAAATCTTACGGGCTTCAGTAACATCCCATTCGTACTTGTCGGCAAGGACACGGGCACGGGTCTTGAAATCATCCTTGGCAGAGATCTTACCAGCTTCGATTTCGTCAGCCAATTCTTCGTTCAAAGGAGCAGCACGCATGTAAATACGGTTGTGCTTGTTGGGGGACTTGGAAAGACAATCAATGGTAGATTCAGCAGTGACAGTTTCACGGTATTGGACAACGGGGTCACCAGTCTTAAGAGGGACTTGAGCGTGGTCTTCTTCGAGATCCTTCAAACAAATTTCCAAGTGAAGTTCACCAGCACCGGCAACAATGTGTTCACCAGAGTCGGAAGTGAAGGTCAAGACACAAGGGTCAGACTTGGAAAGACGCTTCAAACCTTCAACAAGCTTGGGAAGATCGTTGGCGTTCTTGACTTCGACAGCAACTTGGACAACAGGGGAGACAGAGAACTTCATGACCTTCATGTTGTGGGCAACTTCGGAGGTGGTGATGGTACCAGACTTGACCAAGAATTGATCAACACCGACAAGACCAATAATGTTACCGGCGGGACAGTCTTCAATAGCTTCGACGTTACGTCCCATCATGAGAACAGTACGTTGAATGGACTTAACAGCCAAATCGGTCTTGGAACCGGGAACGTAGTTGGGACCTTGGATACGGACCTTCATACCGGCACGGACGGTACCAGAGAAGACACGACCGAAGGCGTAGAAACGACCCTTATCAGAGGTGGGAACCATCTTGGAGACGTACAACATAAGAGGACCGTTGGGGTCAGTGTTCTTGATACCAATAGCACACTCATCATCGTTAGGACCTTCATACAAGAGAGCCATACGGTATTGTTGAGAGGTGAGGGGAGAGGGCAAGTGGATACAGATCATTTCCAAAAGAGCGTCACCACAAGGCAAGAACTTACGCATGACGACCTTCAAGAGGGCCTTTCCTTCCAAATCCTTTTCATCAGCACTCAAACCGACTTCCAACTTTTCCAAAAGGGTAGTGGTTTGTTCCTTCTTGAAGTTCATGATGGAGTCGAAGATACGGTAGATGGGGTCCAAAACAAACATGTTGAAAGCACGGTCAAGAGGCTTACCTTCAGCATCAGTAGACTTGGTGGACCACTTCTTGGTCTTGGGGTTGAAGTAGTTTTCACCCCAAAGCTTACCCATCATCTTTTGCTTATCGACACCAAACTTCTTGGCATAACGGTTAGCGAATTGACGAAGAGTGAAACCCCAACCGTGAAGACCGGAGGCAAAGGCAACAGTACCCTTTTCGGGATAGACTTGACAGTCACCAAGGGCTTCATCAACGTAGGTGGAGATGACAACGTTGACGGATTCAATGGTACGAGCGAAAGACTAGAAAAAAAAATGTTAAAAAAATTTACTACGCATAAATTAATTCTGCGATCTTACGTTGTAAAGTTCTTCCTTGTCCAATTGAAGTTCGAGAAGAGCACGATCCATCTTGTTAAGACAGATAACAGGCTTGATACGTTCACCCAAAGCTTGACGCAAGACAGTTTCGGTTTGGACACAAACACCATCAATACAATCAACAACAACAAGGGCACCATCAGTAACACGAAGGGCAGCAGTGACTTCAGAAGAGAAATCAACGTGACCAGGAGAATCGATCAAGTTGATCAAGAAAGCGTTACCGTCGGTCTTTTGGTTCTTGATTTCGGTAATATCTTCAGGCTTCATTTCAAAGTACATGGAAATAGCAGTGGACTTGATGGTAATACCACGTTCAATTTCATCCTTACGGGTATCCATATAACGGGCTTCACCAGCACGACCAGAGGAAATAATACCAGCCTTGGAGACCAAAGAGTCAGACAAAGTGGACTTACCGTGATCGACGTGAGCAATGACAGACATGTTACGGACATTGCTGACCTTGTTCATCAAATCACGAATTTCTTCAATACTAAAATTCTATAAACTCATTAACGTCATGTTCTCATTTCCAAAAAAGAAAAATCACTTACAACTATAATTCAGAATAACAGCAAAAAAAAAAGTTGAATAAGAATATAATAAACATCATTAGTTCATCCATCCATCCATCATCTATCTATCCTTATGATTAACATACCCATAGTAAACTTTTTAAAGTTGGGGAAGTGAACGAAACAAGGATTCCACGGGTATCGAGCTACTTAACCCAAAATCTCGCCTCGCCTCGGTCGGACAGTCAATTGACCGCCTCTTATCTCTAGATTTTTTTTTCTCTAATTCGGACATGTCCACCAATACAATGCTTCCACTCTCAATTCATTAAAATTTAAAAACACTTGTATTATTATTATTATTATTGTTAAGACATCCAAATGTAGTGAAAGCATATTATGAACATTATTGTTTACAAAATAAATAAAGTTCTTTTCTTTATAAATATAAAAAAGAAAAGTTGTAAAGTACTTAAACAAGAAAGCCCACACATCAAACAAGTATTGATTGGCAAGTAACCTTTTCAATAACTATAAGGTTATAAGAAACAAAAAAAAAAAGTGCATTATCGATACCAGCTAAAAAAACATAATGGATAATAACCAATACTACAGAGACAGTCAATCAGAGTGCTAATAACCACACAAATAGTTTTTCTCAAAGAAACCAGTCAAAAATTCCTTGTAAAAAAGATATAGGGCACGAATACTATTAGTAGGTAAGTAGCTGTTTTGAACTACAAACTGTAATGAAATACTTAACATTGTATGTTTTAGGGTCCAATGCATCATACGATAATTCCCAAAAGAAAACGTTTATGAAAATGATTGAACATGTGTAAAAAAAAATGCATATAGCTTGACCCTGTTCAGCACATAGTCTCATATGTTAGTAAAGAAGCAAACAAAGAAGCTGATTGTTCGTTTGCTCACCCATATGTGAACAACTGTTCCTTCCAAAGCATTATAATCTAGTGGTAAAGACCGGAGAAACTACCAGCTGTATATCACAAGAACACAAAGATGATTATTATGAGGATGTCAGTAATGTGAAGGCCTTTAAGATTTACATTAGAGTGGTGTTTGAGAATGATAGAAAGGAGATTGATATTGTATTTGATGAGCTGGCAAAGAATGACAAAGACATGAAAATCATATCGGATGAAAAAAAGCTAAGCTGAGAAACAAAAGACACTGTAGATTCTATGATATCCACTTTAAAAAAAATTGTCCAAACGTTTGAAGTGTAAATTAATGGCAATATATATGGTTTCAAGTCAAACATTGGCAAGACATGACCTATATGTGTATCTGCCTGCATTCAGCTTTTCCTTACCTTCTTGCATTAATGAATTGGGCATAATCATACAACACTACAGAAGCTTATCAGCCTTTAACAGCGTGTGATTGATACGGCTCATATATTTTAGCAGGCAAACAGTGAAAAACAATCATTTGAAAAATCGTTTGGTCATCAAGACCAATTTATGGATGAAGTTTCATCTGTCTTAAACTGCAGAGGATATGCCCTCTATACGCCGCCAAGAAACAAAGAAGCTAGGTTGCTGCTGCACATATTTGGGACATTGAAAAACGTCTTTATCTCGAAACTATTAATAGTAAAGCATTCTGAAGGAGAAGTAGGAGTTGTATATGACGCTTTTGACTGGGGGAAAAGGGAGATTAGTGGCATAATAAGATCATGAATGAATTTAAAACTGAGAGTCCTTGTGTAGATTAAAATCCATTTGTACGAAAATAACAATAAACGTTTATTTATAATTGAGCTTACACTTTCATTTTGCTTATTTACTAACTGCCGATGCATAACAACAATTTAACCTAGTTGGTGACAAATGAAGAATCCCTACCTTCAAAGTTTTACAAGTTCTTGATATCACCAAATGAATATATAGAAAGAAAGAAAGAAAGAAAGAAAGAAAAAAGAAAAACAATAGTGAGTTTTAAAGGGCAAGTATTCTATATTAGGCCACTGTACAAAGTATTTAATGATAAAAAAAAAGAGGAAAGGGGTTACGGGCATCACGGTTTTATGTTTGTTTTCTTGGAGAAGTTTACGCCATAAAGATAGGACGAGGACATGACAATGAATGCACCAACAATAAATACGCCTGAAGGCTGGAAATTGAACAGGTAGATACTAATAATACCCGAGACAATGATCGATAAACTGGTTGCAAATCCTTTCAGGATATTATCTGCGTATTTAACTACAATGGCTACCAGCAGTCCACCCAATGCTTGATTTGCTACTACTACCCAGGTCAACCAGTCGTAGCCTTGTAACAAACCTCCTTCCATAATAGGCTGTATATCGTAAGCCAACATCCCCACAAGTGAAAAAAAGGCTCCTGAAATACCCAGCTGAATGTTTCGAACCCACATTGATGTATCTGATGTCTTCAGGATCTTTTCAAAATAACAACCAGCAAATCCGGACGATACACAACTTGTCACAACCGCAATAAATCCAATCAGTGGGTTCTGAGGTGCCAATAAAACATCTTCCGTATTTGTCGTATTGTTGCTGTTGCTGCTATTGTTGTTGTTAGATGACATACTTTGGGATTGAACAAGTGTGACACCAATCATCAAAAGTAACAAGGCAAACCATTTGTCTCTACTGAGACTTCTTCCCAACAAAACCACACTAAATACAGCTGTTGACATAATCTTCATTTGATAGGTCACTTGAAATGTCGCTGCTTCCAAATTGCTTAAGGCCACATAGAGCAAATTGTTTTGTAATGCGTAAAGACCAGAAGGTATAAGCATCTTTAGAGTTTCACTTGGTTTTCCCAGAATTTCTTTTTGAACCATATTGCTGAATCGAGTCCATGAACCTTGTTGGTATCGCATCACCACAAGACATGCCACAATCTTTAACACTTCGGCCAAAAAGACAGCTGTCGATGCCACATACATTGTTTGTCCGGGTTTTTGTACAATACGTGAATATCTCATCATGAGCACAAGTGTGCTGTTTTGAACAACAAGGATGATTAGTGATAACTGTTTTCTGGTTAAGCCAAATAATACAGGTTGGGCTGGACAATAATATATAGATGAGCTTACCCCGAATTTTTTTTAGAGATCTCTCTGTATACCTGTCTTTTTGTTGTCTATAGTTGATACTGGTAATACGCTTTTGGGCCCAAACGTCCGCCGCGATTGATAGTAAACGGACATGCTCTAGATTGTATGTTATAAGTATAAGCAAATCAAGAGAGAGAAGAGAAAAAAAAAATTAAGAGGGCTTCGATGTCTGTATTTGAAAAATCAAATGATCGCTCAACACCCGCTCAATTTGATGTTCCAATGAATATTGACATTCTGGTGTTTTCATTAAGGTCTAATATGTTAATAAAAAGACAGAATACTTCAGCAGTTTTGAGAAAATTTCCGGTTATTTTAGTCCGACTATCACATTCTGATGATTGTTTGTTCTTTGTAGCGTTGTCAAAGCCTTAAAATGTACGATTACTGCCCCTTTTACTATCGTATTAATGATTATCATCAAATGGACGTCTTCCTGTAAGTACCTGTTTTAAGAGTTAGAGTAGAAGAAAACCAAAACGAACGGTAACAATTTTGTAGTCAATATTACGGAGAGCAATGCCACCCAGTACTTTTTAAATAAAACTATCATTATGGTGTCTATCAGGTTCAATAATAAAAAATCTCTTGAATAATCACAGGCGGAATTCGGCATGCATTTGAGACAACATGCAAGGCAGCTTTTATTTATAGCATTTTGTTCAAGAGTGTACATATCACACTGTTCTTATAAAAAATCCGGCTATTTTAATTATAGATATCTTATGCTTTTTTGTAAGCCTTTGGTAGAATCTATTTTCGTTTTAATGATTATCATATTTATGTACTGGTTTCATCTTTACTTTATTTGTAAAGCTGATTAAACCTTTTCGGAAACACTTGTTCTGCATTCAAAATATTCTGAAGCCTATTTAAGTAAGCACTCAATGAGTTGGTAGTTTGGCATGCTAACTATATCTTGTTCACAAAGATTCTTGATTTATGAGCAAAAATCGATTTCGAGAATGAGCTTTTAGTATAAATTATTGTTGACATCAGTAAGCCGACTTTCTTCTTTTTCTTTATTGTACGTAATAACAAAACAATACGAATCTGTCTGTTTCAAGAAAAAGACTGTTACCAAAAGCTTGCGTTATCCGTTATCGTTTCCTAACCTGACTACAGAAAACTTGATATTAAACTTTAATTTTAAAGGGAATAATTGAATCTTTAAATGATGAATATCTATACTCTGCGCCTCATCTTATTTAAACATAAGGAGACATAAAACAACTTCTAATTTGCTGTAAAGATAAACTGTTTCTTTGTCATGGTGATTATCCGACAGTATGCAGTACCCCAAAAAAGATTTTCTTTGTGGTAAGCTCAACTTGTTTTAAAAACTACGTTACAATTTACTTGACATTTGTTACATGACAATAAATGATATTTTACGTTGTGTATTACACAGAGCAAAGTTCAAGGGAGAAATATACCGAGGCTTTAGTTCAAATTGATTGTTAAAATCATAGAGACTACTTCTGTTTGTTTTGGGCCCCTTCATTTTTTTACTTACTGTTTTATTTATGATCATTGCCATATGCCTTATACTTTTGATCATTAAAAAAATCTTTTCAAATGCTCGGCTTGTATTCCTCCGTATTGTTCTACAAGGAAACTGTAAAATTGTTGCACATAAAGTACTAAAGTGGAATTAAATGGTTGAAACTCCTTCACACAACAGCAAACAAATAATGAATTAAAATCAGGTTATCCTTTTTCTTTTTTTTTTCTTTTCTCTAATATCTTCCAATTGCTATGCCTACTTCACTAAAACGCATATTCAATACTACAAAAAATGCCGTAGTGAAATTAAACAATCGAATATTTATAAACCAGCGTCATCAACTCAATAAATCAAATACACAACAATCATTACAGGACAGCAGCATGTGCACCCAAAGACTTTTCGAAATCGGACAAAAACACTTGTACGGACGTGACAAAAAGAAGCTAGACCAGCCCTTTGCCTTCTTTTGTCTCCAGAAAGCTGCTATGATGCACCATGGTGGAGCACAAGCAGTGGTTGGATTCTGCTTTGAGTTTGGATTAGGTACTAGCATTGATTTCCAACAAGCCGAAAGATACTACATTTTATCCATCAAGACCGCCTTGTTGTCCAAAGACGCTAGAGATGCTAAAATTGACCACATCGAACTCAACTCGGCCACGATGATGGCCATGGCAAGACTCGCCTTTTTGCGCAAATACGGTCGCCCAGGTGTACAAATAAATCGTGTCGAGGCTGACTACTGGGAGTCCAAGTTGAACGCTCGAGGACGAGAGGCCATTCGATGGATCAAAGACGCGGCCAAAGTCGATCGTTGCTCGTCTTCTCAGTACTGCTTGGGGACATGTTATTATGATGGCATAGGTGTTTCGAAAAATGAAGAGGAAGCGTTCAGGTGGTACAGACGGAGCGCAAAGCAAGGCAACTGCCGTGGTCAGAGTATCCTGGGTTATTGCTTTGGTGAAGGATATGGAGTGGAAAAGGACGAAAAGGTGGCTTTAGAATGGTACAGACTGGCGGCTGCTCAAGGTGAATCGGTGGCTGCTTATAATATTGGATACTGTTATGAAGACGGAATCGGAGTAGAAAAGGATCCAGTCAAGGCCGTCAGCTGGTACAGACTCGCTGCGGATTTAGGCAACGCATTTGCGCAAAATTCTCTCGGATATTGTTACGAGGATGGAATCGGTCTAAAGCAAGACAAAGTCATGGCTGCATCTTGGTATTGTCGATCTGCAGAACAAGGTTACATTTGGGCACAGTGTAACCTTGGTTACTGTTATCAAAATGGAATTGGACTTGACAAGGACGTGGTTCAAGGTGCCTATTGGTACTCTCGGGCCGCTGCACAAGGTCATGCACGCGCTCAACATAACCTTGGATTTTGCTATCAAAACGGAATTGGTGTCACAAAGGATTTGAAAATGGCCATCGTTTGGTACAAGAAGGCAGCAGAGCAAGGAAACATGTTTGCTTATCACTCGCTTGGTTATTGTTATCAGAATGGCCTTGGTGTTACTGCTAATCAGCATGAATCATTTTATTGGTACAAACTGAGTGCTGAAAACAATCATGCACCTGCACAGCTCTCCCTTGGTTTCTGCTTTCGAAATGGCGTGGGTGTTGAAAAGAATGAGAAGGAAGCAGCCAAATGGTTTCGCCTTTCTGCAGTGCAAGATAATCCTCTGGCTCAAAACTCTCTTGGATTCTGCTATGAAGAAGGGATCGGTGTTGAAAAGGACTCGAAAATGGCTGTCTACTGGTACATGAGAGCTGCCAAACAAAACAACCCTTGGGCTCAATGTAATTTGGGATTCTGTTATGCCAATGGTATTGGTATGCCTCAAAGTCAAGCCAAGGCTGTCTATTGGTATCATAAAGCAGCAAAACAGAACCATGCCAGAGCACAGGACAAACTTGGTGTACATTTGCAATCAGGTACAGGCTGTCGTCAAAATCTCGCTTTGGCTGTACGCTATTTTCGTCTGGCTGCTCAGCAAGGACAAATTGCAGCTCAATATCATCTGGCCATGTGCTATGAAAAGGGGTTGGGTGTTGAAATAGATCTGCACGAGGCCCTTAAATGGTTTGAATCTGCTTCCTTGGTAAGTTTAACAATCAAAATCATTGTATTGTGCTCAAATACTAATTAAAATCACAGGCTGGCTGTAGGAACTCCTATCAACACCTTGTTCAACTTTTACTTCGTTATTGTCTCGAAAATGCTCCTTCCAGTCTTTCCAGCTGGTCTGATAAAAACAACCTGTCATTATGCTGGGTTTCAGGTTATGCTGCACCTGCTGCTTAAAAAGTTTATTATTTATACATCCCATCTGTACCTACGCTTCCATTAATACTGTTCTGTTCATACATCCTGTAACTAATTTATTTAATTTGACAGTTTAAAACTGAATATAAACTATTTCCGTAAAACTTGTTTTTTTTTTTTTTTTTTTTTTTTTAATTGGCATTCATCTTGTCTTATTTCAAAAAACAATAATAATCAAAATGGCCTTGTTTGTTCCACTTCTTATTGGTGCACCTATCGGTTATTTCACCTGGACCAAAGTATTTGATTTTGCTGACAATAAAATCACAAGTGTGATTTCTAATGAAGAAAACAACAGTAAGTACACAGAGGAAAATGAACATTATATGCTAATTTTTTCATTGAAGCATCCAGTTCAACGTTAGGAGCTATAGTAGGTACGGTAGGTTCTATCGGTATTCTCAGTAAAGCTACGTTTACACCTCAAACACGACACAGATTATTTTTTGCAAAATCACCAGCCAATTCAAATATTAGAATTGAAACATTAAAGCTAGGAATGGAGCTTCTTTTTAGATCGGGAGTGGTTTTTTATGGTGGTGCTGTAGGCGGTGCTTTGGCCGGAAGAATAGGAGATATAAACAAAAGAAAAGTTTGAAAAAAAGAAGCACTTTCCTCAATGTTCAAATAGTGCAAACTCAATAAAAAAAAAGTTTGACTTCCCCCACCCAAAAAGAATTTAAATTCCGACGCCTTTTCGAAATTTAAGGTCTTGATGGATTTCATGTTAAGACTCCCTCCTTTATAACTTGCAACGTGTATGTATCCAAACAATCAAGATAAACCGGAACCTCAGCCTACGTATACAATGGAAGATGGATGCATGATTTTAGATGGATGGAGAAAGGAAAAAAAAAATAGAGGTAGATAAGGTGTGAGCATTAGATGACAGCCGGCTTCATGTAGACAGAGAATCATGCATCATTCTTCCCAACTTGTTTTACGTAGTCTGAAAGACAATACCGAGTTTATATGCTTATAAGGACTGACCACTAACCGTATTTAAACAGTTTGTCAACATGGCTTCAAAGATTGTTAAACCTGCTGGTGCTCAACCCGATGAATTCGAACTCTCTGTCGCTCAAGCTTTCTTAGACTTGGAGTCTTCTGTCGCTGACTTGAAGAAGGAATTGCGTCCTCTCAAGATCTCTTCTGCTAAGGAGGTTAGTTTTTTTTTTAAAAAAAAAAAGTAGAGCGACAACTAATCATGATTGGGAAATATAGGTTGAACTCGGTGCCGGTAAGAAGGCTATTGTCATCTTTGTCCCCGTTCCCGCTCAAAGATCTTTCCAAAAGGTTCAAGCCAGACTTACTCGTGAACTCGAAAAGAAGTTCTCTGACCGTCATGTCGTCTTTGTCGCTCAACGTCGTATCTTGCCCGTCCCTACCCGTAGTACCAACGGTAAGCAACCTCGTCCTAGAAGCCGTACCTTGACCGCTGTCCATGATGCTATCTTGGATGATTTGGTGTACCCTACCGAAATTGTTGGTAAGAGACTTCGCCAAAAGGTTGATGGTTCCAAGACCCTCAAGGTCTTCCTCGACAGCAAGGATGCCACTTCTCTTGAATACAAGCTTGACACTTTCTCTGCCGTCTACAAGAAGCTTACTGGCAAGGCTGTTACCTTTGAATTCCCTGCTAACGCTGATTTCTAAATAAAATAATTGCATGTGCATTGTAAACAAGTAACCACTATATAAAAGTTCACCCAATTAAAATACTCTTTGATTGCTATTTACACGATTTAGCAATGAACTTGTCTTTTGATATAATAAATGGATTCAAAAGATGTAGCTAAGCTTTTAGTGATTAAAAACAATCCGGGCTCTTCAATTGAATATTCCGTATAAGCTCACGTGACGCTTTAATTTTATTTTAAAAAAATTGCCCGTTTTGTTTCTTCCTCGTAAATACACTTTAAATATAATGTTCCACCCATCCAGAGGAGGTAAGTTTTTTTTTTTGATGTTCTTTTAAAACTCAAAGGCTTTGAACAATAAAGGTACACGTGGAGGAAAAGATCAGGTAACAAAATTTTATAGTGGATTAGAATTAGAGAGGTTTTGACACTTTCATTATAGTTTAGTTGGGAGGATGTAAAGCAAGATAAACATCGTGAAAATTATCTTGGTCATTCCCTTATGGCACCTGTCGGACGTTGGCAAAAAGGAAAAGATCTTACCTGGTATGCCAAAAAGGGATCAGAAGATGAAAAAGCACAAGCCAATGCATCTGAATTGGCAAAAATTAAAGAAGCAGAAGCCGAGGCCATGGCCATTGCATTGTAAAAGAGAGAAGAGAAAAAAAAAATTGCTGTGAAACTGATTTTTTTTTTTTCTAGAGGTGTTCGTAAAAAGAAAACACTTGAAAGTAAAGTAACAGAAGATGAGTTAAAACAAGCATTGAACAAAGACGATGCTGAATCCGAAGACGAACAAATGAAAGGAGTTGACTCTTCAGAAAAAGGCCTTGGATACGGAAGGTATAAAGAAGAAGAAAAGTGTTTTAAATTGAGATTAAACACATATTTGAATGTAGATCGAGTCGATTTGGCATGCCCACAGCATCAACAGGCAATATGGAATTAATGAATGCTGGAAATAAATCCTCAATCGAACAACTTTATGGAACTAGAAGAGACTCTGCAGGTGCAGAAGCAAATCATGATAGCAAAGAAGATAGACACCATAAGAAGAAGAAATCTAAAAAACATCATAAACACAAAAGTGAAAAGAAGAGACATCGTCATAGTGAAGACAGTGAAGACGATTATAAAAAATCAAGCAGCCGTCATCGCCGTAGAAGCCCTACCCCAATAAAAAGAGAACGACGAGAAGAGAGATACTCACAAAGCAGACAAGACGATAGACATTCTAGAGAAGAAAGATATTCTAGAGAAGAAAAATATTCTAAAGAAAAATATCCTAGAGACGAAAGAGACAGATACCGAGAGGAAAGACATTCCAGAGAAAGAGATAGACGCCGAGAAGAGAGAAGTAGAGATAGGCGATCTTATTCACCTCGTAAAAGGGCAAACAGAGGTCGAAGTTCAGTTTCACCCCATGATAGAAAAGAAAGATCAAGATCATTGGAGCGATCTATGTCACCTTACAGCAAAAGAGCCAGAAAATAAATACTTTGGCATCTATTATTGAATAAACAACTGCACTATAAAATGCTAGTATCATCAATTCAAATGTTTTTGTCAAGAATCAGCAGCTGACTGGAATATTTCATGATATAACTGTGCAAATTAAACCTAGTTTTACTTTTAAAGTGATTTTTGTAATCAAGTAAGCCTTTTTTCATCCTTTTTTCTCTAAAATCTTCTACGGACCCTATACCTTTTCGATATGTAGCAGAAGTGGTGAATTCAATGGTATTAGCCGTGGTTTCTGTTGTGCTTGTAGACGATATTGCTAGTTGGGTTAAAATCAGCCTTTTTGCTATAAATGGATCCAGAGGTAAGCAGGTGCCACAATTGACGAGACCTGATTGTGAAAGGATGAAGCATTTTGTTAGCCATACATTGAAAAAAAAAAAAAAAAAAAAAAAAAAAAAAATAGAACGACCACGTGGGATACTACTTTGCACAGTTTAATTTGTAAACATCATCCAAGAAGATGTCAATGTGTTATATCCATGATCAGTATAATCGAATATCTAATAGAATTATACTTAAGGACTGCATATTACGAATAAGTAAGAGTTTGTAGACACGGACCTCAACTTGTAATACATAAGATGTACAATCTCTCGTTGTACATAACTAATAACTAAGCGGGAAGCCTTAGTAGGACAAAAGCAATCAAGAAGTATATAAAGAATTGTATTATTCATCCAATAAAGACCACCTAGTTTTTGATAAAGTCCTGTCATCATCTACGACCTTTTTATTTAATCTTAGGATAAAACGCCCTCCGTACAGTTGGCTTTTTACATTCTGGGCTCTCTTATACTTTGGTTGAAGTAGACCACCTCACAACATACATTTCAAGAGTGAAAGGACATAAAACGATCGAAATAAGCAATGGCTTTCTCGATTTGGCCCAATCGTTTTATCTGTTCTTATAACTGCTTGGACTTGTTGAGCAATAATGAAAGAGGTGTTGAATATCATCTCTACTAGCGATCAGAATATCAATACAACCGATACTTCTTGGATACTTCTAAAAGGTTCAGGACGCCCTTCACCCCTCCATATTGACTTTGCAATGTTCATCATGTTTAAACTAGCGTTGACATCGCGCTGCCATATCGTTCTACAAGACTTACAAACAAGAACACTATGAGTACAAACGCCTTTCGTATCATTTAAGGCCTATCTTGACATTTGGAGCATACTTGGAAGATTAGGTATTCATCAATACCTACAACGATGAGATCACCGTGTCTTTCTCTTTTTTTAAATGCTTGAAATAGACGTCCGGTAACACCAAACCTGATCTTCTTCAACCTAACGTGGTCCTTTCCTGTCATACCAGATCCAAATATAACTAATATTACTTTCTTCTTATACGAAACAAAATTGTTCTCTCTACCATAAAGTTATAAGTAAAGCATATTTTAGTACTGTTGAAGTAACTCTCACTTTGAGTCCCTTATTCTCTGTTTCTTTTTATTTTCCTTTTTCCTTTTTCCTTTATTTTTGGCTCTTCTTCACTTCACGCCTCTCAACTTCTTGTTGCATTTCTTTGTTTCATTTAACAACATATTTACTATTTGCTCAAGTGACCGTTGTTATTTTGGATTCGATTTCTTTATACCACATGTTTCCTTCTTTTTATCTTGCTTTAAGTTGTGTTTTGTTAAGCCTGTCATGTGATAATACCCGTTGATTGAGCACTGTCTGAAGTTACTCTTTTTAACATCTAACCCAGCAACTGCAGTAAAAACAGATATACTCCCTAGATCAATTGTTATTGGCAGGTAAAAGGGCAAACGCTTTCTACTTATAAATCTTGGTTGAATGGTATGATTGTAAGGCGTTATGGCTTAAAGAGTGTGCAAATGTTTCGACTTCATAAAAAAAAAAAAAAAAGAGCGCATCAAAAATAGAGATATAATTGAAAGGAAAGGAAGAATGGCATTTCTTTATAAAGCATTTCTTTTGACTGTCTTGATTTATATCTAATTTGTGGAATCATGCTTTTGACTTATTTTGATTAAACTTCAGATGAAAAAGCCACAGCTTACCAAAATTACTTTTTTTTTTCTATTGTTTTAAAAAAAATGTCTAAAGATAACAATAGTGACGTTTCAGACCTCGATCCAAAGGAATTAAGTGAAGGAGGTTTAGACCAATATGCCCCTCAACTTGGATATGCCGAAGATCCCGAAACACCGTTGACTGCTGATTCTTTCCCAAGCAAATCAGGTGGACGTCCTGTAATGTATTTTTTTTTTTTTTTTTTTTGGAGGTGTTAAATATGAGTAGAAACACTCATAATATTCTGTAGATCTGGTTGAATCCTGAACACATTCTATCTGTAGAAGATGTTACTTGTGGTAACTGCGAACAGCCCATGGTTTTGCTTTTACAGGTTAGACGAAATAATTTGACAGATCAGCTCACCTCAATATTATTTTAGTTGTATACACCTGAAGATTTTCCTCCAGAAGCTTTTCATAGAACTACCTATGTATTCTGCTGTAAAAACGGAGGTTGTATGAAACAAGATTGGTCAAAGAGGTTAGAAAAATAATTTTAAAAAGTCAATTTGTCAATATTGACCCAAAAAAAAAAAGTCTTGTAGTGTATAGAAATCAATTACCTTGTGACAATCCTTATTATCCAGCACCTGAGGATTCTGATAATGAAGAGTCAAAAAACCAACAACAGTTTACACCAAAAAAATTCAAATCGCCTTCACTGTGTGTTATCTGTGGGATAGCAGGTTCAAAGGTATGCGGTAGATGTGGATCAGCCTCTTACTGCTCTAGAGAGCATCAAATGGCAGATTGGAACATGTGTAGACACAAGGAATTTTGTAATAAATCAGCTAGTGACGAAGATCAGGCTTTAGTCGAAAGTCTTCGCGTATCTCGTGTATTTGAAGAAAAGGAAATTGTGAGTGAACCTGAAGGAAAGGGAGAAGATGGAGAAGAGGAAGAACAACAAGAAGCATTTTCCAAAGAAAATAATCCTGAAGCAGACGAGCCGGATTCAAGAGCTTTAGTACCTGCTGGTGATGAAGCAGAGGAAGACACAAGAGTGGACGTAGACGATACATTTTTACAATTTCAATTGAGGGTTCAGTTATATCCCAGTCAAGTGATTCGGTATGATCGCGTTGAATACGATATGCCTGAACGTGAACCTTTGTGGGTACAAGCCAACTACAAACCTGAATCTATACCCCCATGTGACCACTGTCATGGCCCTCGTACTTTTGAATTCCAAATTCTGTCTACATTACTCAATTATATTGGTGTGAACCATATTGCTAGTGACTCCTTGGATTGGGGATCTCTCTACATCTACAGTTGTAAGGCAAATTGTTCCAAGGCTAACGATACTTATGCTGAAGAAATCATTTGGAAACAAGACTTTTCATCGGATGGTGTTCAATTAGGGCCCAAGGAAGCTGAGATGTTACGTCGTCGTCAGCAAAAGGCCTAATAATTTTGTACATGGATTTTGTAAAATAGAATCTAAATAATAAACGTTCATTAACGCATGATCACCCAGAAGGTGAAAAGCTTTAATTACTCTAATTGAAGTTCTAAAATCAACTTGAAAGTTTTTTTTTTCAAAAAAGAAAATCCATTTGAATAATGATTACAATTATACACATTTATTTAAAATACACTTTTTTTAATGAGTGAAACATTATTGGGTAACATCTTTCTTGAACTCTAACCTTGAAGCTAAATAACCAATCCTGTTGTTCCAAATAGTTGATGAGTCAGGAGGACTTGGTATTGTTTGGTATTCTTCAAAAGCACTTTTTGCGATATCCAGCATGTTACTCTTTAACATTGTATCTACGACTGCATAATAGGTACGCACCAGTAAAGAAAACGGTTTGTTTGACTCAAAATCTTTTCGGAAGGGAGAGCACCACAGATTTTTAACCATTTCACCGTCACCCATCGAATAAGCTGACCAGATCATGGTATCAAATGTATAAGTACCTGGCCATAATCTTTCCTCGCGTGTCATATCTTCAAAGGTCAACTTAGCTATCGGATACCAGGTTTTGTCCTTTGAAAGTCCAGTGATGAGCGCATCGTAGTGAGGACGATGAAGGAGCCTTTTAGGCAAGGAATCATTCCAAACAGCCCAGGCTGCTCCCAAGTTTTTCATGCGTACGTGAGCTGACAAGAGAACAAATACCGCTTGAGAATCGAGCCAGTCCTTTTCTTTGAGCAAGTTATAAATGGTGTTGATCTTGGCCGTATGGTTCTCTAGGCTCTTTGTCAGGTTATGTTCTTGTTCCATGGATATCTTTGCAGATTCAATTTTAGATGCAGCATCGATACTGTAAGCGTTTGCCAAAAGGGTCAAGGAAGCAGCATCCATGGATATACCAGCCTTTTCGACGCCTTCCAATAGATCAATTGCTGTTTTGGCACTTTCTTGAGAGGGGTGCTTTAGGAATGCTTCTGCCAGAATAGTGTAAACGACGAGATCTGCCGCAACGTTTTTGCTCAACATTTCTCTAAACAAGCTGTGTGCTTTTTGATACTCGGCGGATTCTACATATGCTTTGATGAGTGGTGCATAGTTGATAGCTTTAGGTATTATATTGTGAGATGGCATATTTTTCAAAATGTCTTGCGCTTTATCCAATTTTCCAATATGACTGTAGCCGTATATTAAGTGTGAAAAGATGTATGTGTTGGGTTTAATACCAGAGTCGATCATGGATTTGTAAATCGATTCTGCTCTTTCCATGTTTCCCTGGTAAGAAGCATTACGAATACCCAGTGCGAATGTCATTAGATCGGGTCGAATGTTTGATGTATCTAAGTTGCTCATGATAGAATTTAAACTTTGGATAAAGTTTCCACGGTTGGCCTTGTAAAATCGGCCTGTTGTTTGTAAAAGTGTGTTGTAAGTCCGTGTATTTCCGGTAGAACTTATCCCATTGTCGTTGACTGCAAAAAGGTTTTGATCTAGCGAATCTAAAAGGTTCTCAAAACTGGTATCTAGACTTTCTTTGCTTGTTTGCTTTGAGAGCAATATATTCCGCGAAACACTATCCATAGCAGTACCTGAGGCAAACATTGAGTTTAAGCAAGGGGTAATAAGATGTGCGTGCTCAGCGTATTTGATTGAAGAAGATAATAAAATGTTGTAAATGTAGCTGTTGGTAGGAATTCCTTTCTTTTGCATCACTTCAAAGTATCTCAGACCTTCTTTCACTTCTCCTCGTTCAGTGTAGTATGATATAAAGTTGCCATAAGTTGTTGTGTCTGGCTCAAGCTCCATAGTGACCATAGTGTCGTACATTTGAAATGCTTGATCTGTGTTTTTGTTGGATAAATAGTATTTTATCAAGATATTAAAGGTGTATGTATCTGGACTAATCTGCTTCCGTGACACTTCTTGTTCTTGTGTTTGATTGCTCTTGCTACATCCACAATTTCCACAGCCACTCTTTTTTTCCGGAAGTGCCAGCATTCCCACTATCTTTTCTATATTACTTATGTCGTTGGCAGCAGTATAACATTTAAGTAAAGTGTTTATCATTTCTGTATCCATGTTATTCCCCAGCTGAACTGCCATTGTATGCAAATCAGAAATAGACACAACAACGGCTTCCATTTCCTCTCTCTCATCCATTCGTGCGTGATATTTCACCTGCTCTGCCAAACCGTCAATCACGCTTTTAAACGTTTTCAAATTAGGGGTAATTCCCGAAGCAATCATTCTCTCCATCCATTCATCTGCAATTTGCTTATCCATCAAAGTTCTACCACCCTTTAAGAAACCGTTCAGCAAGATATTAAAGGTCATTCGATTGGGCGGCACCGTCATCTTTGCACAAAGTCTTTCCGCCCCTCGTAAATCTTGGAGTTTGATTTTAGCAGCCAAAAGTAAATTATAGGATGTCGCATTGGGTTCTAGACCTTTTCGTGTCATTTCTTGCAAGAGAGTTTCCATTTTTGAAGAATAACGTTTTTTGACCGAATCGTTCTCTAACCGGAAGCGACGAACATAGACCGCGATCAGTTCATTGTAAATCTCAACCGAGGGGGTCTCGCAGTAATGAGGTATGTTTCTAAGCATAGATTCGGCTCGCTTGACCTGGTTTAGTCTACCGTACAACTCGATCAACATGCAAAACTCGCGTGTATCCCAGAGATAGTTTTTTTTTACAAGTCCCACCAATTTTTCTAATCGAATGGTGTAAAGTTCTTCTAGTTTTCCAAAGTTGAGTGATAGTCGAGGGTAATTGACACGAATATCAGAATGAAGTGATTTTAAAAGTATGTTTGCTGTTGCTCGAGGAATAGGTTGCTGAGAAAGGGATAATGTCGATTTGTCAAATAGCTTCCAGGCCTTGGCCGTATCCCCGGAGGTAAGGTGAGAGTGAAGAGATAATAGGATCGTTGAGTCAACTTGATTGTTAATACTGGAAGTAATGTGAACAGGGATCCTTTTTTTGGAGGCTGACTTTTGTTGTTGAAGAAATGAGTGATCAAATTCAGACAAGTAATTTTGGATTATCTCCATAGTTTCTCCTGATAGATGCAATTTAGAACACTTGCCATTCATTTAATTTTCGATGGGATTACCTTTTTTGGTTCCTGTGGTTAGATGAGCTGCTGATCTCATCTGACAGCTGTGAGTCAATGGTGCCGATCTTGGCTGATGTAATAGGTGCTGACCAATGTGTTGTCTCACACTTGAATGCAACTGTCGACATTGCAAATGCGCCATGTGGGTGAGAATATTCTTGTATTTTTTTTTTTTTACAAAAAAAAAAATGGGTTGGTATATTGAGGTTAGGACCCCCAGCCTCACAACCTGGAGTTTGAAAAAAATAACATTCAATGAAGGGTGAAAATCTACCGGATTTTTGTCTCTGGCTACCGGACCGGATTTTGAACCCCAGGCGTGTTTTACATTCACTTTTATAATTAGAAATAATGATTTACACTAAAGGTATTGATGTCAAAAACAATGCCTTTGTCAGAATGAAGCCGAGTCAGTAGAGAGGCTACTACAAAAAATGATGTAGAAAAAAAAAAAAAAAAAAAAAAACGAAACTGTTAGAACCGTTTAAGGGCAATATATAAGAAAAGAGTGTTAGTAATCGCGTTTCTTTTTCTACATTCGTAGATATCCCCAATTTGCTTCAATTAATATAACATTGCTTATTTATACGATCACCGTTAATTACTTGTTGACAAGACATAATATCGCGAAAAGATTATGAACACTAGGATAAAAGCAACGTTTTAATATATGGTTTCTATTCCTTCAACACAAAAGTTTTCTCTCTCTCTCTCTTTCTCTGAAATCGAAATAGCCTACAAATTCCAATGCCCCTGATGATTTTAGACCATGTAACCTTTTTGTTTCGGATGTAGTACATGATTTTTTTCCCAGGGAACGCAGCCAACATGAATATTTCATATTCGTTTCTTCTGAAAAGGCTAAGAAAACATCATCTCACTTTTTTTCTGCTTCATTATTTGAGCCCTCACTTTCACACTGATAAATTTAACTTTAGTAAATCTTTACAATTAATCAATGACACATACCATGAGAAGATAATTCGTTCATTGGCCAAGATAAAAAAGCCTGTTCATAATACATTTGGTAACTTTCCTTTTTATGATTTTGAAATCGGTAGATTGATGAGACTTTATATCAGGTCCAACTGCCTAAACCTCGTGTTTTTGTTTTGGATTCATATACCTCTTTAATATTACATGATATATGTAAAGTAATGCTTGTAAACCAAGAATCTCTTGAATGTACATATAGTTCAGGTCTTTACATGTATTTCTCCAAGATAATGACTTACATGTGTATACCATAAATATTGATTCTTCCCAAGACTTACAAAATGATGAACCTTGCAAATGTGGAACTTTTTTGGAAGTTGGGATCAAATTACCCCCCTCTCTCTTTTTTTTCAGCGTACTTACACATTTAAAATTACTCTGAAAGTCGCGTTAAAAGTAGAAACTATTGCTGTGTCTACTACCATAACATCAAGTTTAAAGAAGTTGTTCTTTAAAAGACAAAGCCATCGTCTTTGAATAAGTATTCAGGACCATTTATGTACCAAGAAAAATATGTTTCTCTCTCCCTCTCTGGATGAGCATTTGAAACCAATATCTACAATACTAGAAGACCCTTTTTTTTTGACGACGACGAGAAAGAACGTCTGATTTTTTTCATTTTCAGCAGCAATTTTATGCGAATTTGACTTTTAACTTTAATTTGCCGGTGAGCCCCCTTTTTTGTTATGAAATTTTGGTTTAAAACAAGGTAACATAAAAAGTGATGCTTGAGAGCTTTTGTCAGAGCTTTACTCTACTTTTTTAACTACTAAAATAAAAGGATGAATGTATTTTTGTACTGAAATCTTAAATTCTTATAGTTTTAAGAAAAATATTTTTTAAAAACTCAGGCTTATGTATGTATTTTTTTCCGAGCGCAGTAAATATTCTTTTTTTTTTTTTTTTTTTTAAAATGAACCATGTTTTTTGTTCCATTTTTTTTATGCATTCTCATGCATGAAATGAATCACAAGTAAAGAAAAAATGTTAGGAAGAAAGTGAAACAGTTTATTTCATTTTTTATGAATGGTGATTTGATCCAATTTGTAAATTATTGAATTGTTGATTAAACGGTATTGAAGCCATATTTTGTTGACATCTTTCATTTGGTGTGCTATAAATATATTCTGTTTGCTCATCCTTTATTATATCACCTCGTTTTGCCGCTTCTACCATTTGCTCCAGCTGTTTGATCCTTTCTTGGTATTGTGTTACTTCTTCGCGTAGTTCTTTGATATGATCAACCGATAGCTTCAAAATAGTCCCCTTATTTATTGCCTTTCCACCTGCACTGGAACCAGCAGTAACAGACATCACATTAGATGTCGTTGGTGCTGAATCTATCAATCTTTCAGGTAACAAGGTACACAGCTCTGTGTTTAAACGTTAAATGTTTTTTTTTTAAATTTCCTTTTTTTTTTTTTTTTCTGTACCTTGTATGCGTTCATTTATATTATCTCTTCTCCTTCTTTCTACTGCATTATGGCTTTCTCTTCTTCGGCGTCGTTTTTCAAATATTTCTTGGATACTTCAAGGAAAAAAATTATGCATAAGCTAAATTGTTACTTATAACAATAACACTTACTTTTTTTGACTTATTTCTTCATCGTCATTAACGGTATAATTATCAAGATGACCAGTAGAAGCAGAAGGGGAAACAATACCAGTAAAGATAGGTGATTGACCAAATGAAGAGGTGTTTGAATCGAGACTTGTCCCGAACCAGTTTTGAGAATTGTTATTATCGTATGGCATACCTGTACGATGAGGGGGGCTCATAGCAATAGAAGCTGCCGTACCAAATGAGTTTTGACGTTGGTGAAGTTGATAAGAAGGGTTAAACAATCGACTATTTCTAACCACAGGTACGGCTCCCACAGTTGTGTGAGGTGTACCCATCATCCCACTAGAAGAGAAGCTTTCATTTTCGAGATTAAAGTCTTGTTGTGTGGGTGAGTACATTTTATAGGAAAACAATAAACAGAAAGAGAAAAAAAAAAAAAAACAAAAGGGGGAATTTGAATTTTTATTTATTTTCTCTCTCTTTTTCTTGCACAAAAAATTGTGTTCATTACGTGAGAAAGGCGGGCAAAATCTATGACATAAGCTAACCCTTTTAAATGGCGCAGTAGAGAGGCACAGACCGATTCAGTCTACCAGTAATTTTCATTTGAATAAGGAACCACTTCTGTTCGTTTTGCCATCTTATCTTGCTGCCATTGATTGGTAATGAATAGTTGTTTTTCTTTTTGCATAGTATCCACAGTAGGTATAATCTCTCGGATGTCAATGCTTGCGATAAAGGATGCTAGTTCTCTAAAACTTGAATGTTCAGAGTAAGGTACACCAAATATCTTTACACCTCTTGAGTCATAATAGGGTGTTAAATTCAAACTTCGATCAGATGGCGGGGTAATAATATCTGATAAAGATGCCAGTGTCATGTTGGTTGTTTCGACATTATTTGATTTGTAGGTCCAACCTGTAGGTTTAAATGCAATTAATGAATCAAAATATTCTTTTTGATCCCAAAGATAATTGGCCATAGTCTATCATAATATATCAGTAAAGCAGACAAGTCATATTTGCTTACATCTGCTCGAATATCTCTTAAAGAAACAACATGAACTTGTGCTTCAACAGGATTTTCGGTAAGCATTGATTTTAGCTCTTCATCTTCCAAACATAACAAAATATTGTATTTTTTTTTTGGTGCATATATTTTAGCGTTCAACAACTTTGCAATATCTAATTTTATTAGAAGAATTAAACTCAATTTATTGTTGTTACTACTTACTGAAAAACACTCTTTCCTTTCCAACAGTATATGTTCCCACAACAACCAAAGTTTGCTTCTTTGGTTTTGGTTGCATAATACGATTGAAAGCATTTGATCCAGTTTGTGACAACCAACCATTCAAAGTACTCTTCTTCTTCTCTATACACACTTCCTTTTCAACTGCCTCACAAACAGCCTGGATACATTCTTCTTGTGCAGGAAATGCATATTGTGGTTTCAAGTAAGTGGTGTCCAGATAAAGGCATTGAATAGGAGGGTTTTCTGGTTGTCGTAAAAGTGGGTGTAAGCACATACGTGGCGATGCTCTGAAATCTCCCGTATGAAGATGTCGTACGACGGTCTTGTCGGGTCGTTCCACAACAAACAAAAACAAGACTGATCCCGGACAATGATTGGCGTCTATCAAAGCTACCTTGACATTGGATTGAGGGATCGGATAAAGTTCATTCATGGGCAAAACATGAATATATCTTGAATCCACTCTTAACTCTTGTTTCACCAGATTAGCTGTCACTTTAGAACAATAGATGGTCCCGTGTGTCCAACTGGCACGCAATCCTCCATAATGATCCGAATGGAAGTGACTTAAAAAGTATCCATCACAATCAGATATTTCACCGCAATTGAATGCATCCACAACAAATCGAGTATCTTTGAGATGGTGTTACTTTTATCGCTATAATGTATATATATATATATATATATATATAAAGTACCTTTGACTCGTTTATAAAATGGACAAGGTTTTGATTTCCCTCCTTTCTTGGATTTAGCCAAAAAATTCGATTTAAAATTGTTTGTATTTTTGGGTGCTAGAATATCTCTTTGGACAGGTACATTGGCTGAAAACAAAGATTTCCAACATGAAGAAGGAAGTATCCTCTTTTCCTTTTCTTCGTTTTCTTTCCCTTTTGATGGTTGGGCTTTTATCATAGAAGAGGGTGGCAACAAATCGTCTTTTGTAGCTGGGACAGAAAATGAACAAGATTCCGTCATTTCAGTAGCCAGAGAAGAAAACGAAGATAAGGAACTATCTTCTTTTGTATCACTGTCTAGAGAGGGTATTGATGTCTCTTGTCCATCCAAACAATTGTTGATGTGAACCTCCATTGAGACAGACTCGGTGTATATCGCTGTGTTACATACTGGGCATAATTCCGTAGTAGCCTTTACATTGGTTACTGAATGCTGCCCTGATTGTGTCAATTTTGTTGTTTTGAAATAAGAATCTATAGTGAAATATTTTGAGCGTACTTGTTGCTCATTATTGCTCATTGTTGTTGTCTATTTATAAAGAAAAAAAGAAAAAAGAAAAAAAAGGAACACTGAACCTAAAGACTTTTCTTTTCAAACGTCACATTCATATTGCGGATCAAAGAATACCCTCACAAGTACGATGATCTGCATTAATTTTTTAAACATTGTGACATTTTCATTATTTATTACGTTCAATGAATAATCATATTATGTTACAAGATGAATTCATTGTTATGTATTCTATTGTCATCGCACAGTGCACTGTTTTGATTACTTTTTTTAAACCAATTTTTTTTTACTGAGGGTAAAACTTTTCAGTTATGCTTAGTTAAGATAGAATTTTGTTGAATAAATAAATACGAAGTAGTCATTGTACACTACAAGAGACAATTCGACTAAAAAAGGAAATTCACAAATATTTTAAATTCAGCAAGAGAAAAAAAATTAGTTCCAAGAATATGATGATTAAAAATTGACTTACATTTAATTTGAATGTGCAAG
Source organism: Rhizopus stolonifer B9770 (assembly GCA_000697035.1). Lineage (NCBI taxonomy): Eukaryota > Fungi > Mucoromycota > Mucoromycetes > Mucorales > Rhizopodaceae > Rhizopus > Rhizopus stolonifer. The sequence goes on from JNDS01003395.1 coordinate 24,866, forward strand.
AGAGAGAGAGAGAGAGAGAGTGTGTGTGTGTGTGTAAGAGAAAAATAAATGTTAGTAAATATTTTTCAAGTAATATATTTGAACCTACCGAGTGCACTTTTGTTTGTTCAGCGATAACTGAACTGGATAATTTTATTGTTGTCTTGGGCGAACTTGACGTTCTGTCGGTTGCTGCTGTCTTCTACGTCTTGTACCAGTTCCAGTTCTAGGAGCATCTCGATTGAATCTGTCTGGGACATCATCTTCAGTTCGGAGAGACCTGAGAATATGCAACATATTGAGACAAGCAGCCAAATCTCTATTCCACAGACGAGGGCCAA
>JNDS01003398.1:0-39814 GCA_000697035.1 Rhizopus stolonifer B9770
AAAAAAAAAAAAAAAAAAAAAAAAAAAGGTTAAATAAAGTAAGGTTTTATTCAGATCCTTACCAAAACAAAGACTTCGCTCAAATAATAAAAAAACATACCGGCCTGTTTACCGACTGCCGTATAACGCAACACTTCATCTTGAATAGTCAAGCTCTTGACCGCCACTTGAGCAAACTCGACAGGCTTTAAGAGTCGAAAAAACTTGCGACCGTTTCCGAGATGTGATTTGAGTTGGACCCATCGTTCTACTGTGCCATCGGGAGCTCCTTGACGGAGTAAATAAAAAGCATAAAAGCGAGCAAAGTATTGAACCAGACGACATAATTTTTCTCGACCTACCGTTGTATTCAAATAACGATTGAAAGAATCTACGTTTTCGTGAGACAACATGTTTCTTTTTAAAAAAAGGAAGTGAACGTAAAAAAAAAAAAAAAAAAAAAAGAAAAAAAGTGAGGGATGATCATCTTTTATAGTCGTCGTGACAGTTCTTTTCATAACAAAATGACGAACGGTTTATTTTACAGTAGATCTGACATAAAATAAGTTGTAAGCAGCTCGGCCCTAAACAAGAAGATTAAAATTAAACATACATAACTGATTTATACTTACTATAATTTTGGATTCGTCACACACGGAAAGACGTGTATCGTCAAAGTTGTGCCACTCATTTCCATATCCATTTCTTACACACGCTGTATAGTGACCGCCTGTTAAGGATCCATAATGGTTCTATACAAAAGTAAGTATAAAGGTATTGGTACAATTACCATTTACCGAGACAGCGTATAAATCGTAAGAAAAGGTGGATTTTTCGGGCGGGTGATTAGGAGAAAACATGGAGGAAGGGACATATTTAGACAAATCCAGTCCTCTTTATAAAGTATAAGCTTTTTTTCTCTCTCTCTCTCTTTCCAAAATTATATGTTACCTTATTGGCGAATTAACCATTGTTTCCAACTTGTTGTTAAAAGGTCCATCAAAAGAGAACCTCTTTAAATGGATCAAAAGAACATCCGGAAGCTTGGATATAGTCAAAGTCTTTGTTGCTCGACAGAGTTTCTTACAATGAGAACAATGCCAAGCATCATCTTTTTCCAACACTTCTTTTTTAACAAATGCGTCCAAACATTGATATATATCGACTGAAGAGGGTCCATTGCGTGTAGCAGGAATAGGCAAAGAAAGTGACATAAAAGCATTGTACGTGGTAGATGTCTAATTGAAATCAAATAAGTTTTTTCCTTTTTTTTTTTCTGGCTATCATTATACCGTTTGACATGTCAAGCAAGTCAATTGGCTCTTGTATTGACCCTGAAATAAACTCACAACCACACTCGAGTTCATTCCCAGATATCGTTCCCAAGCTATCTTACTTGCTTCCCAATCTGGCAGCCTCTCAAATCGCGCCTCGTCTTCTGCAGACTCTACGAGTGGTGGCGGACGTTTCTTGATCAAATTACAGTCTTCATGAAGCCCATCCAATAAGAAATTAAGAAACTCTTGTGAATCATGTTGTTCACTGCCCTGGAATTGGGGTGAAAATTGTGAGATAGCCTCTCGAAAATGAACAGGCGAGATAAAATTGCAGTTGGCTCCCCATATGCTACGTAATAGCACCGAGAATTCGTTGGCCAGAGCTCCTTTGGTACCAAGGAAATTCTCTTTGTTGATATGCTGTTTATATAGACCCGCTATTCAATGAATTTTTTTTTTTAAAAAAATAACCCCAAATTCAAATCAAATTCAAGACTTACAGATAAAGTAACGAGCGAATGGAATTGTCCCACTTAAACATTGAATGATTGAATTCATATAGCACGTATTTCCTAAGTTCTTTAAGCCCGTTCTTCCTACATCAGAGTGGCCCATTTGTGAAAATGAATTTTCAGATACTGGACCTGTGCGATATTCAGAGAAATTGATATCTGTAGGTTTAGGTGGCAAAGGTGGTGGGAGATCTTTGAGGACAGGCCTTTTAATACTCGGTGGGATGTCAAATTGCTTATTGGTTGTCGTTGTAAATCCATGGAAAGGATTATCAATAAATGTGTTTCGACGAGACAAATCAGACTTATTGGGCTGTATTTCAGGGTATTTGGTAGTAGATGCAACAGGTTGAGGAACAGGCATCTGTGTTGGTTTGTGCTCAGAATAACCAGCAATAGTGTTGGCAAAGACGCCCTGCAATGGTGGTGTTTCCACGTAATTTTTTTCGCTGTATTTGCTCATTGATTCTTTTCGAGTAGCTGTAGGACCGGTATAGGTAAACTAGGTACGATTAGGCGCGATATTTATAAATGAACACTTACATAATCATAGAATGTCTGGTGTACTTTGACAGGTGAAATTGGAACACTTTGATCTGTTGGACTATGTTGTGTATAGCTGTAGATACCACGGTTTCCAATGATGGATTTCCAAGCATCAAATCCTCCTATCAACATCACAGGTGGATTTTGCAACACTTTTTTGAACTCAAATTCGTAAATGGCTCGTCCAAGATGTTCAAGCGCTGAGTTGTCCCGGAGTGATTTTGAGTTTTGATCGTAACAGACAATCATATCAAATTGATGACGTCCAGCAAACATCACCTGTTCTGTTTCAGGATTCATTATCATTGATTCTTCAATTCTTCCAGAGTTTACGCTATTATAAAAAAGGGTTACTCTCTTGTTTGTTCAGGTCATAGACTTACTCTGGTTTGACTACCAAAGGTTCGATTTGAGCAACCCATCGGTGTCGAATAAGCCCTTCAGAATGTATAGATCTCGGTCTAACATCCAACAATAACACACTTGGCTGTGGTCCTGTTCCATGTTTTACAATCCAGGAAGCCAGTTGTTTTGGTTCCACTGCTATTGTCGGTGATGCTAATCTAAAGTGTGTTGGGGTTGGGAGTTCAATGTTATTACGTTGTTCCTTATTATGTTGCTGAAGCATCTGCTGAGGAATTGTCTGTGGCATCGGTTGAGGCACTTGGTGGGATACGGGGTGTGGTTCAGGCATCTTCATTTCTTGAGGCGGGGTATTTTGTCTCGGCAAAAGAGGTGTCGTACCAGGAAGGTGAGTGGGTACTGAAGGTAAATCGTCTAGTCCTGTGCTATCCACAGGCGGGTATCTATTCATTGCCTCTTTTACAATATCCTCATCAGCTTGTTTTTGTGCGTTTTCCTTTTCTTGTAATTTTTGATTCAGGTGTTCGAGTCGATCAAGAACAACACTCACAGTGCGCTATAGAGGAACAAAAAAAAAAAAAAGAATTTTAGTGGTATGCTTTCTTTGTTTGTCACTTTACTGCTTTCAATTCAATATACAAAGTATCTTTTTTGAATTCTTTTATACTTGAATGTTTACCAATGATCTCTACCATTATGCTAAGAAACATGAATATACAACAGAGTGAAATAACGATGTGTGCTTACCTGCATCCTTTCATATAAAGTATATATGCTTCTTCGAGATTTCCGTTTAAAAACTCTAAGTCACCCTATACACATGACTCATGAGAATATGAAAAACCAAAAAACAGAAGAATTTAAGTTTACTTTTTCATACAACTTGCTGACTGAAGTAGCCCATCTCTTTAAAGTATATTTAGAAGTTTCGCTCTTGTCTACAGTGGCTCTTCTATTCAGTTCTGTAAATATATTAGGGCTGTTATCATTGGAAACTGTCATTAGGAGAAGATTGAATAAATAAAAAAAAAGCCAAGACAAAAGTCGCATTAAAACTTAGTCTTGGGCAATATATTTAAATCCCGGCATTTTCCTTTTGACAACCACATCCAAGAAAGAAAATTAAGCCATTATCTCCAATGAGTAATGTTACAGTGTACAGTCAGATATTTTTTTTTTTTTTTTTTTTAAAAAAAACCCCCACATATTTGCCTAGAATTTTTATTCTGCTACTTTGATATCTGATATTCTCCACAATAACCAAGAACTTAAAGAGCGATATGGTTTCCAAATCTCTGTCAGCTCCTCGATTTGTTCAAGCGAAGGAAATAATTTGCTCTTTTTAGTATTTTCAAGACCAAAATGCTTGGCGACACCCTTTCTGATCGCCAAATCACCTACAGGAAGTACATCTGGATGATGTAAATCAAACATCAAGAACATATCTGCAGTCCACTTTATTAGAAAAAAAAAAAAAAAAAAAGTTAGCTCAACCAAACAAAATCATTTGTTATCGCACCTGTCCAATTCCTTTGACGGTACAGAGTTGTTTAGATATTTCTTGATCTGACATGGCGTGGAATTTTTCTGGAGTGATTAAATGTCGATTGAACTTGTCTGCAAGATCCAGTATATATTCCGTCTTGGAAATGTTAATCAAAAAGATATAGTGCCTTTAGTATACCTTTCTAGCGGATAAACCTGCAGATCTTAATTCATTTTCAGGCTTTGCTAGCATCTCAAGAGGCGAAGGAAACTGATCATCCGATTCTTTGCCAAACAATTTTAGCAGTTTAGCATAGATAGAAGCCGCTGCTTTACCGTGAATTTGTTGATAGACAATCGTTCTGGAAAGCGAACGAAAGGGATTTCCACCGTCGGCGCGGTCTAATCGTTGTTGAAAGTCAACTATAGCTTGCTCTGTAAGGTGAGCACCCAATTTGGGATCACGTAATTTTAGATACTCGACTGCTTTCAAAAGCTCAAAGTTTCTTGATGTATTATACTGAGTCTCTTGGACCTTTTTAACCTCTTGGATATTTACCGTGCTTTCCGGATTATTTGCTGTTACTTGTACAATGGAACTCTTGAGCACTTGTTTTTTTATTCTAATGAAAATAGTAAATATTGGGGGGGGTTTGAGTTTCCCTACTGCTTTCTAGAAGTTGGGATCTTTTTTTCCTTATAGCTGATTGCAACTTGTTTTGAAATTCTTGAACTTTTACGAATGGTTGGCATTTTTTTTTATTGGAAAAGAAAGACTGCGCATAATACTGAGTGTAAATTGAACAGGTAAAATATTTTTAGTTTTGTTTATTTAATATGGTTGGGCAACATAGTATTGTTCTGGAGGGTTTAACATTCTAGAAAGATGATCAGGTACTTGGTCCTCTGAATATCTCCATTCAGGATGATGATATAATTGTAATGTATTGCTTGCATACCATTTTGGATAGTCTATGAATAGGAAAAATGAGTACAAATTGGTGTTAATACTATGTTACTATGTTACCTATTGAACTAGGATGGTTGAGCAAATTCTGAATATCCAGAGCCAATAGCTCAGAACGACAAGAATGATCTCTATGTGTTTGTAAGTTGTAAGAGTTGGGGGCTTTGAGACAACTGAAACCAGCACGATAAGCCAAGAAGGTGAGAGCAGCTTGATCTTGTCTATGATTTGCACGGGAAGAACCAGGAGGAGCAATACAATCCTTGTCCAGACCACATCTGTACCAAGGTTCAATGACGTTTTGAATGATGGTTTGATTAGCCAAATCAAATCCGATCGCAGCCCCATTGCAGTTGGGGTTTCGGGCATAGTGGTCGGGATCAGCCTCAAAGTAATCATACATGCCTGGGTGAGTCCAGTCCTTCATTCTCTTACTAGACTTGGGTGACCAGAAGCCACCATTCTCACGAATCACATTGGGGATCGTTAATAAAAATTCAGGTGTCACAATGTTTCCAGCATCCAGCCAGACCAAAGGTCCATCCTCTGCGTATTTTTCACTTGCTTCATGTACAATACCCGTCTTCCAAGCATACTCTCCTGCACTTATAGCTACGTCCCAGAAACGAGGGTATTTGAAATAATCGAATGTGACAAGTTCATCCACAAGGCCGGTTTCAACAAATTGGTCGAGGATAGGTAGTTGAGTTCTATTCATACCAATATTGTACACCACAATACGTGGAAATTCGTCATGTTCTACTTGTGAGCGAAGGTTGTAGAGTGAATATAAAAAGTTTTCTAGAGAGCATAAGTGGTTGGCACTGGATGCGGTGATGATGGTAAATGGGTATCGGGTCGGCTTAGGTGGGATGTGTGTAACATGTTTAACAAGTGGCTCGTTTATATTTTCATTAGGGATAACAGGCTCTACACAATCTTAATTTAATGTTAACATTTCGTTGTTATTGTTTTTTTTTTAAAAAATCTTTTTACCTTTGTCTGCTAAAGCTGTTGTATAAATAACTTTGATTTTAAATGATGAAATAAAGAAGAATACAATAAGAAACAGTACAATCACCGGATAGCTTATGAAGCTCTTTATCTTTGATGTCTTGTGATTTGTGCTGTTGGTACTGGTTTTATTTAAAGACATGAAAGAAATTAAGAAAAAACAAGAAAAAAAAATCTTTTTATATATTTTTATATTTTTTTTGCTCAGTTTCAAAATTCTAAACTCTTTATGGGTCTGGATGCGCCATTTTTAGATTGTCCCTTATTAAAAATAAACACAAAAGTATTGTTTTTGTCTTTAGACATTTCTCACCCTTTAATTAATCATCTTATTTATTCTTTTATGATAGTAACAGGACATTGGCAATGATGCAGACAATAATCACTTGTTGAGCCTAGTATAAACCTGAAACAAAAGCCATTAGAACAGAAGAAAATAAAGCGCGTACTTACTTTTGTAAGCCTTCTTTGTTAGATGATCCCAAAACTAATATATCTGGTGGGTCTTTATTCACGTATTCTTCAATAACACTCCCTACATGAGAAGAGCCTTCCTTTGTTACCAATTTTACATTCTAGATAAGGTTACACAAACGATTAGTGTATCCCATTTAAGCCCACTCTCTACCATTTACAGCATTATTAAGTGGCGATAAAAAGCACTCTAATTCAGCCACGTCTCGTTTGGCTTCTTCTTTTATCTCAATGTTATTGATACGATCCAAGCCAGAGCTATTTAAAAAATCAATCAACTAATAGCTTCTATCCCATCATTACAGTAAATGTAAAGTACCGGTTCCCTTGGGTGGATTGATCCCAATACAGTAAAGGATTTCAACTTGGTAATCAATGGTTAGTTTGGAGCACAGTCCAACAGCAAATTCGATGGCCTTTTTCGATGCCCTTGAGCTATCTGCTGCAACAATAACACGATAACTATTCATTGAAAGAAAGAAAGCCTAAAAAATTACATTTTCTGTTCACACTCTGATGTCATTTACTCAAAAAGTCAGAAAACCACACCCTGCACTCTTGGTCATCCTTGGCTAGTGTAACACACCTTTTTTTTTTAAAAAAAAAAACTCGCTTTATTATGTGGGAGTAACCTCTTCAGTTACTGGCTTTTCAGTCTCTTCAGCTGCAGATTCTGGTGCAGTTTCTTCTGGTGCAGTTTCTTCTGGTGCAGTTTCTTCTGGTGCAGTTTCTTCTGGTGCAGTTTCTTCTGGTGCAGTTTCTTCTGGCGCAGTTTCTTCTGGCGCAGTTTCTTCTGGTGCAGCTTCTTCTGGTGTAGATTCTGGTGTAGATTCTGGTGTGGATTCTGGTGTAGGTTCTGGTGCTTCTTCTGGCGGTGCAGGATCTGGCGCAGTCTCTTCTTGTGAAGATTCGGATACAGGATCCTCAGTAGCAGATTCAGGCTTGGACACTTCCTCTCTTGGTGGATGCTCAACGCAAGGTACAGAGCGATATCTTTCTGAGGTATTCGTGAGATTGTCAATCCATCTTTCCATATCCGCAGCAGATTTGGCACGCAAAGTCCATGTAAACCTATCCTTTAAGCCCCACCTTGATTTCGATGTATTCCAATTCTTGGGCATTGGGTACCCACTCAACATATTTCTTGAAGCTGCATGAGGCTGCAACTGAAAGACGAGGCTATGATGTAAGTTGGTTGATAATGTAGAGACTTTGTAATGCGGTATAAAGATGGTGCTATCTGGCTTGGCTGGGTAATTCTTCACATCCCGATACTCGTGCAAAAATCCGGCCAGAGTAAGTACATACATGTACTCATGCCATTGGTGCAAGACCGTGGACCGACGCTCCATGCGAGCGGCAAAGACAGGTTGAAGCAAAGCGTGGGTATGATTGGGGTATTGAAGTGAGTCTGGGTGTCTGTAAGCAGCTTTCTCAGAGACTAAATGTTCATTATGATGCTGGCAAAAGTTGAGCCAGTCACTGTCCATCTTGATTTGATCAAAGGTCTTGATGATACCATCGAGTCCGCGATCTGCACCTAAGCTAGATTGTTCGCGCATATTATAAATATGTTGGCAGAGATGTCTAAACTCTTCTACCAGTTGTTCTTCTGAGACAAGAATCTCCTTTTGCAATCTCAACACGGTTTCATGAACAATGTTTTCTTGACAATAAACCTTGATCATTTGTTTGACCACGGCTATAATAAATTAGTTAAAAAGGGGATTTTTTATAAAATGTACTATTTACATGCATTCATAAGCCAGGGATCTTTTTTAGTGTAGCCGTAAAATGGATGTTTATCAAAAAAATTCAACTGTTTGTCCAGTCGTTTGAGCCGTTTGGAAGCTTCTCTTTTGAGTTCAGTCAGTGGTGTGAGCGATAGACGGTCATCTGAACGAATAGACTTTATCATCCACTTGAGTTCCTGCTTAATATTAGATAATGTTGCCACAGCTTTGCTTCTCAAAAAGGTTGCAAACGCTGCATGATCACTAGCTGAATTGACATGATAAGTCTGCCAAGCGTCACAGACTGAGCGGATCCCGCCTGTAAAGGCAAAATGGCACTGAAGTAACCGTTGGTCTCGATGAAAGAGCTTCTGGCAACCGGATCGCATGAACTGTCGTCGGTAATGCAGTTGTGGCCCGTCGCTCGGAGTAGGAAAGATCATGACTTGTTCAAGCTTTCGATATTGCTTGGCTATGTTGCTCTCAATGCTGGCAACCAACTCAAAATGTTGAAGCAAGCGCTGGGAAAGCAAATGCCATGCTTCCAGTCGTTCGAGCAGGAGACGGACAGGTCGAATCCCTTGGGCAGGAACACCCGGTTGCAGGTCATCAAAGAGGTAAGTTTCAAAAGCGGACGGGTAGGCTTCTTGGATTCTTTTTTTACGTAATCGCTTAAGATGCTTTTTTAATGGATTGGGCTCCTGGTTGGCTGCAAACTGTGGTGGTGGGTCGGTGGGTGAGGTAGGAGACTGAGGACCTCCTAGATTGAAAATGGATAAAGAAGGAAAGAGTTGCTTAAGAGCAGAGGGGGATTGTATAGCCATTGTAGATGTTGAAGCAATTGAAAGCGTTTTATCTTCTACATGTGTCTTTGCAGGGACGATGATGTTGCTTTTTGGGCCCTTTCTCCACCGTCTTCTAGAAATCAAATAGGTTGTCATATAAATATATAAGAGAGATAAAAAGTGAGCAATACTTAAAACAAAAACGATTTATGTTTAAGAGTAATTCATGTTTAGTGTAATTTGAAATCTTGCATACAGAAACATTTTATCGCAATTTTACTGTCTTATTGATCTCGAGCAGTTTGTTACAGAATTCTAATTAATCGCAGAGTAAAAAAGCACTTTTTGTTTGAAAAATACACACACACACACAAACGCGTATACACACACATACACGATTTTGCGACTTGTTTATTTAAGAGGAACAAACTTGGAAGAGCTAGTGGCACCAATACCGGGACGACCGTGCTTGACAGGCTTGTAGGTGATGGAGAATTCACCAAGGTAGTGACCAGTCATCTCAGGCTTGATTTCAACTTGAGTGAAGCTCTTACCGTTGTAAACGCCAACGACGGAACCAATCATTTCAGGAACAATGATCATATCACGGAGGTGAGTCTTGACGGTTTCGGGCTTTTCACCACTGACGGCAGACTTCTTGGCAGCACGGAGCTTCTTGATAAGACCCATGGGCTTACGCTTAAGACCGCGTTGGAATCTTCTACGGGCACGACAGTGAACGAGTTCCATGAACTAATAAAAGAAATGAGTACACATTCTTGTTGTAAACATTAATGTGTTGTAACTTACTTGTTCAGAGGACAAGTCCAAGAGTTGTTCGAGTTCAACACCACGGTAAGTAAACTTACGGAAAGTTCTCTTTCTGGAAGCCTGAGCGTCAGCCTATTAAGATGCAGGTTAGAAAAGTGATGAAAGCTATTTGGCATCCAATCCAAAAAAAGGAGAAAAAGATCATTTTGATGTGTGTGAGTGTATAAGAGTGCGCGTGTGTGTTGAACGTTCTGAATCGTTTGCAAATTGATGTAAAGTTGTTTACACCTTTTTTTTTTTTCTTGGTTAATTCGGTGTCATTCATATATCATTTTTTTTTTTTTTTTGATTCATCTGCCTTTGTTGTATATCTCATCTCCTCTATCTGGATGGATGTTTGTCATGTTTAAATTACCATTTTTATTCAATGCAAAAAGGAAGAAATCCTTGAAAGCAGTGGAAGCATCCTGTTGTATACTGAGAGAGGATTCAAAAGCATTGAAAGTCCGGACCGAACATCAAATGAGGATCGACCAAGATCGTGTTGCAGAATCGCTGTTGGCTTCTTTCATATAAACAACTGGCTTGTGTTTTATACAATGAAGTGTAAATTTGACGAAGTTCTGGCTTTTACTGATTTGGCTTCTTGTACAAAAAAAAAAAAAAAAAAAAAAAAAAAAAAAAACACACACACATACACACAAGGAAATACGGTAACAATGCAACGGGTAATTTAAATTCGTAGAAATTTCCAATATGATAAGAAATCCATTGATATCTTCGTTATAATGTTTTATCGTTTTTAATCAGGATTACAGATCTCTTATGTGATGCAGGTTACTTACAGAATTTGACCTTTTAACAATACCTGCTGCACATAAGAAATTGCCACAGTCATTTCATCACTTCTCATCAGTATCCTTGAGCTTAAGCGAAGAAAGAAGTTTTATATGAAGCTGGTAATTTTTCATGCAATTGTTAGAACCTCTTTACCGAATCATTGTTAATCTAAAAAATACCACGCGTAGATCACTCACTAAAAGAAATGTACGCGCTTTGTTATAAAACATCAGAAAAAGAAATAAAATAAAACCTTATTTTTTTTTTTACTTTCTATTTTCAATTCAATCAAAATATGCTATTACTGATGAAATCATATGGTGTTTTGTTGCTTCTCTCTCTCTTTGTATCAAATTATAACACTTCCCAAATGATTTTTATTCCAATTGCTGTAGTTTGTATGGATGTTTCGTCAATCTTTGGGCATGTTGTGTCAAGGACCTCTTATGCTTCCTTTTTTATGGCTGTCGCGAAGTCTGTAGCTACTTTGAAGCCCAGCGATTCACGTTATCCGCGTCACATAAGATTTTCGTTAGGGTAATGTTTGAAAAACAAAACTTGCAAATTTTCTCACTGCTTGCGCTCTCTCAATTTTCGATAAATAAAGAATATTGAGTAAGCCTTTTCTTCTCTCTTTTCTTCCTCTCTCTTTGTCTCGTTAAAGGTATTCAAAAAAAAAAAAAGTATTTGGTACCATTTCTGCTTTTATTGAACACTTGGCAGAAACACCTTTTTTGACAAATAATACCGAACCTTCAATCGTATTTCCGGAGCCGTTCGTAAACAGAAGCTAACTAACGATACAACCACGAACATCAATCTATCCATCTCACAAAAAACAATAAAATGACAGAAGCACAGGATATTCTACCTGAAACAGCAAGTGTAGATGCACCATCGGAAGATTATGTCACTCGCTTCACTAACCAGAAAACCACTTTCCTTGCACTAATAGCCCAGCTCAACAACGAGCGGATTGAATTACTCATAGCCAATGATATTGAAAAGATTGATAGCAATACAAACCAGTTAAATTCTGCCATTGAAACTGTTAAAAACCTTGAAAAGCTTATAGCTTCTGAAAAAGAAAGCAGAGCACAGAGTGAAGCTATAAGCTCACCCGTCAATAGGCCAGATATCCCACACGATCAGCTTCCGAAGTTTGAAGTGGATCCTAACGCCAGTGCGTTATATAAACTCACCCGTAGCGATAACGATAACAGTACTGTCATACAAACTGTGGATTCGTTCCTGCAAGAATTCGAAAAAAAACTTAGAAACTATAATGTGTTAATTTCTGAACACTGGTTTCATTACCTGGATATTTGCTTTCAAAAGTCTGATACGGTTTCACACCATGACTGGTTTAACCGAATCATAAAGAAGCCAATGACCGAACGTCAAAACGCCATGACTTGGAAACAGGCTAAAGAAGCATTAAAAGTAAGATTTGACTATACTTACAAAAACACACCTACAATGTGGATGAAGCATTTGTTGAATTATAAGCAAAGTGCAAACGAAAGTATGACAAAAACTTTACGCCGTTTCTATCTCTACTGTGTTGGTTCAAAGATATCAACTGACCAATGCCCCTTGCTTATTTCTCTCTTTGTGTCAAAACTTTATACAGTTCGATTCCAAAATCTGGTTACGAGTACCGTTGAAGATTTTGTAAAGTTGGCCCAATCAGCTAACCATCCAGCTGGAAGTGTACTTACAGATCAAGATGCGTTGTTATTTGATATGTCATGGGAAAAATTCGAGTACATAATTATCAGGAATATAGATATGCTTGAAGACGTACTACAACAAGTTTTTGAACAAGAAAAGACGGCTCCAAAACTACCACAAAAAAAGCGAAAGTTACCACTAGTTAACACATCTGTCAATCGCAAAACAAATATTACGAAGACTACAAATAACAACAAAAACGATCTGTCTCAATGCAATAATGCATTTCAAAATGGCAATAATGCATTTCAAAATGGCAACAATGCATTTCAAAATGGCAATAATGCATTTCAAAATGACAATAACACCTCGATTGCTTCTAGCAGCAACAGTCGCCCTAATTATAACGATACGATATCTCCCAGTAACAACAGTCACCCTAGTTACAACGATATGACATCTTCTAACGGCAATAGTCACTCTAATCATAACGATATGATATCTTCTAACAGCAACGGTCGTTCTATTCATAACGATACAATACCTTTTAACAGAAGCAGCAGCAGTAGTCGTCCTCACAACCACAGTGAAACATCTCGCAGTATGGACTATCGTGAAAAAATTGCAGTTTTGAGAAGTCGAGGCATTTGTACCTTGTGCCAAACAGAAAAATACTCACCTGAGCACATGAGCACTTGTTATGCACGTAATAGGATGGACAAACGTAGACAAGAAAGACAGGACAGACAAGGCAGGCAGGACAGACTAGACAGACCTTGGTAAATAATAAACAAAAAGAAAAACCATGGAATCCCTTGATACGATAGGGCTAGTTGATTGTAAAATCCGAAAAAAATTACAAAAAGTTTATTTACACTTGCAAATTGCCATGTTTATGTTTTCTTATTCTTACCATTCTCTATGCAAGCACGCATTTACTCGACTTGGACACAATGAATCCAACTAACCTATTATTCATACCATTTCGTATTTAACAAATTTTAAACAATTAAAAGTCAAGAAAGGTTATGACAATGCTTAGCTTGACAGACTAAATGAAGCAGCACTGAATGGCTAAATTAGAATCTTGTTTTATTTATCATGATAAAATTACAAAATTATCTACGCGTTATTTTTAATGCTATAGACACATTATGGATTTGTGAAGTAAAAATTAATTTACGCAACGCATGGACAAATCCGACTATGAATAAATTATGAGTCAAATAATGCCATATTTTATGATATTTTAGTAACGCTTGTACCCAATCGCGATACAGTATGATGACTGTATATTGCAAACAGTTAATTGGCACACCCAAGGTACCAAAGATGAAGTATGTTACACGGCTTACTACGTGAGAAAAAAGTATAAATGCGTGTCTTCTCTTACAGCATTCTTTCTTTCTTCTTTTTCTTTTCAATCATGTCTTTGCCATTCCAAATTTACTCATTCGATCCTACCACTTCTAAAAAGTTACCCGGTGCTGCTGTTATTGTAATGTGCTTTCGTTGGATATGTATACATACTTATATACTAATAGGTTTTACAAGAATGGTGGGGCGTGAACGATACCATCAAGCGATTTGCACAAAACATTGCTGACTCTACTGGCGCTCACGCTGTTGTTCCCGATCTTTATAAAGGAAAAATTGGCGTTAACGCGGAGGTAACTAAAAAAAATTACACAACGGCTTCTAAACCTTGATAGGAAGCTAGTCATTTGATGGGTAAATTGGATTGGGAAATCGCCATTGGAGAAATTGAACAGCTGATTGAACAGTTAAAAAGTCAAGGATACAAGTAAGCATTAATTTTTTTTTTAAAAAAAAGTACATCACTTGATTAATTTAATTTCTTTAGTCATATAGGAAGTATTGGTTTTTGTATGGGCGGTGGTTTGTCTTTTGCATTGGCCGTTGATTCTGCTAAGCGTAACAGCCCCATCCAAGCTGCTGTAGGGTGCTATGGTACTTGTCCAGATAACTTTGATGTCAGTCTTATTAAAGACACAGCTATTCAGGGTCATTTTGGTGGAAAGGATAGTGTGGAAGGCTTTAGTGACCCAGCCACAGGTAAGAATTTTTTTTTTCTTTTTATGTGTGTATGTGTGTGTGTGTGTGTGTGTATTCTTATACGAATTTATAGCTGTTGCTTTTGAAGCTAAGCTTACCCAAGCTAAGGACGTTCATTTTTATCATTACCCTGAACAAGGTCATTCATTTTTGAACGCTGACGCCTGGGGTGTTGATACACGTAAAGAATTAGGGTTTCTTGAAAAAGAAAAGGATGCTGTCGTGGAAGAAAAAGAAGTACGTGAACTGGCTTGGGATCGCATTTATTCTCTCTTTATAAACCGTTTGGCCTAAATGGCTCGCTTTATTTCTCTCACAATTGCTAAGGCGGTTTTTTCTTTTCTTTTCTTTTATCAAAAATAAAAGCTATTTTCACCTTTTAAACTCTTTAAACTATTGATAATCATAAGTTGCAGATGAGGATTGTCACTCATAAAAGGAGTGTTTCGTAAGAAAAAAAGTCCAGATTCAAAGTCACTGAAGTAGGGTGTTTAATTTTATTTTTGCAATTAATTTTTTCTGTTTTATTCTTTTTTTAAAAAAAAAAAAAAAACTGTAATGTCAACCGACGAGTTACCCAAAAAAGCAGTTCAAGCCTTAAGGCTAAGACTTCAACATGTGAAAAATCACTTGGAACCCATTTTTTCAAAACCTTTAAACGACATTAGCGCAAAGTTAACAATGACAGAGAAATACGAATTGCAAGTGTTGTTATCATACAGCTTAAACACATTGTTTTACAGTAAGAACAACACAAAGACTTTATTTTTTATTTTTTATTTTTGGAAGCCCACCTCTTTTTATATTGTAGTTTATTTGAGAATCAATGGTTCTGACCCACAAAAGCACGCTGTGATGACTGAATTGGTACGGGAAGAAAAAATGAGAATGAAAGAAACGATTGACACTATTTGTATAGAAACGAGTACAAAAATACATCACAAAGTTGAAGACTTACCAAGGAAAAGAAGACAAACGTAAATATTCAAATAAGCTCTTGTGGATATTAATTTACATGGAATAGCAAATATGAAGTTGAACAAGGAAGCAGCCGGTAGATTCATTAAAGCAGCCATTTCAACCAACCAGGAAGAATCTAGTCGATCTAGTCAATCAAAAAAGAAAAGAGAAATTATTAACGTGTACAGTTCATCAGAAGACGAGGAAAAAACAAAGCCAGCTAAAAAGAAGGGGAGAGTTATGATGGATCCATTTTCAGGTAAGATCTCAAAAGAAGCCATTATCACAAAACAATCTCTTATAAACGTATAATAGGTGATAGTAAAGGAAAATAATAATAACAATAAAAAAAAAATATTTTTTTTACCTTTTCATTTGACATTTTGAAATCAAGTGAATAATTTATACGCGAAAAACAAAAAACGCCACTTTTTTTTTTTCGAAATCAGAAATGCAAAAAAATAAAATAAAAAATACGCGACGATTTTTCTTTTTTTTTAGTTAATCTCGAAAATGTCATTAGGAACACAATTGCTTGTTAAGCGTCTTTCAGAACATGCTCAAATACCTACCAGAGGCTCTGCTCAAGCTGCTGGCTACGACCTTTATTGGTAAATTACTTCTTAATTTTTTTGAAACTAAAACCAACGGTCTTAAATAGTGCTCACGATACAGCGGTTCCTGCCAAGGGAAAGACAATTGTAGCTACTGATATCAGTCTTGCTATTCCTGTAGGCCATTATGGACGAGTTGCCCCACGCTCTGGATTAGCCTCCAAACATCACTTGGATACAGGCGCTGGTGTCATTGATGCTGATTATAGAGGCCCTTTGGGTGTTCTCTTGTTTAATTTCAGTGAAAACGATTATGAAAGCAAGTATCGTATTTTCTTGTTTTATCTATATTCTAATATTGTTCTGTCATCTTAGTTAAGCGTGGCGATCGTATTGCTCAATTGATTATAGAAAAGATTTCCACACCTGAAATTTTAGAAGTAGAGGTAAGTAAGATTGAATTAAACCCCTTAATAATATCGTCTAGTCCCTTGAAGAATCTGTCAGAGGGGCACAGGGATTTGGTAGTACAGGATATCAATAAATGGTTGTGGTTCCTTGGTGACACAAAAAGAGCATGAAATCGACTTGATTAGCGCAAATATTTTTTTGTTTAGGAACAACAGTCTTAGAAACATCATCCATATTGTGTCATTGGCCGTAATGAGGCTGGTTGAGAAATATAAAGCCCTTAAAACTTGTCAGCCTAAATCTATCTGATCTTTAAAAAAGTGGTTTGCGTTGAACTTGGAACAGCTAAGCCCTTGCTTTCCAAAGGATGTGTAGTATGCATTATCATGATCATAAGCTTTTTTTTTTTTTTTTTTTTTTTTTTTATTTGCTTGTGCTTTTTTTAGGCGAGCACAATGGAATCTTGTGTTTCCTCAATTGACAGGTTACTGGCTTAGATATTAAAAAAAAAAAAAGAACTTTAGTGAATGCAAAAGACTAGTAGGATGAGGTTTTCAACGTCATGGTGCTGTGAAATAATACGATAAATTCTGTTCCTGATCAAGGAGATGGACTGCAAATATGCTGAGAAGAATTTGCTAAGCTTAGTTCTAAAAATCCTGTAAACATTCATTGCACTCAAGCCCTCCCAATTGGCAGTAGAAAGATAGCATTTTTAAAAGTCAAACCTGATCCAAATTTAGGAATGGCTTTATTATCATAATCATAACATGATGTAAGAATAGTATCGTTGAACAATAACAACCAAGATAATGAGAATACTGAATGAAACAAGGGTGAATACACACAACTTCTTTTACTCATACACTTTTCTTTATACAGCATACCCCTTTACCCCCCCCCCCTCACTACCACCACCTCCTCCTCTTCTCTCCTTTTATTTCATTGATTGTATTTCTTTTTTTTTTTTCCCTTTCTTTCTCTTCTTTATTTTTTTTTTTTTAAAAAAAGACAATTTTTGTGTATAAAAGATATGTCAAGCCAACGTCATGACAATAGCACCAACATAGTAGGTGTTCACTATAAAGTGGGTAAAAAACTGGGCGAAGGAAGCTTTGGTATTATTTATGAAGGTATTTAGAACACACACTCCTATATAGAAAAAAAAGGGGAAGAAAAGAAGAAAACTCACATAAAGAATATTTATTTGCAGGGACGAATCTCTTGAACAATCAACAAGTAGCCATCAAATTCGAACCTCGTAAATCAGATGCTCCACAATTAAGAGATGAATATAGAACTTATAAAATATTAACTGGAGCAGGTTTGAAGAAAACTCCTGAACATTATGTGGATAGCTCCTGACAATCATTTTTCCTATTAAAGAGGGAATACCTTCAGCTTATTATTTTGGACAAGAAGGGCTTCACAATATACTTGTCATTGATCTATTAGGACCAAGTTTAGAGGACCTATTCGATAAATGCTCAAGAAAATTCAGTGTAAAAACAGTAGCTATGCTGGCTAGACATATGGTAATTGTCTTTTTTTTTTTGGGGTCTTTATTCGTACTTAGTCTTTGTTATAGATATCAAGAATACAATTTGTTCATGAACACAATCTTATTTATCGAGATATTAAGCCTGACAATTTTTTGATTGGAAGACAGGGAACAACAAATGCCAGTAAGGTTTATTTGATTGACTTTGGTATGGCAAAACAATATCGTGATCCAAAGACAAAACAGCATATTCCTTATCGAGAACGAAAAAGTCTTTCAGGTACAGCAAGATATATGAGCATCAACACACATTTAGGTAGAGAACAATCAAGGAGAGATGATTTGGAGTCTTTGGGCCATGTATTCATGTATTTCTTGCGAGGCTCATTACCTTGGCAAGGTCTGAAAGCAGCAACAAATAAACAAAAATACGAAAAAATCGGAGAAAACAAACAAACAACGGATATTCATGAGCTTTGTGCTGGATTTCCAGGTAACATAATGATTCAACACCCAACATCTTAAACTAAGCTCTATTATCCAGATGAGTTCAGCATCTACCTTCAGTATGTAAGAAAACTAGGCTTTGAAGAAACACCAGATTATGAATTTTTGAGAGACTTGTTTACAAAAGTATTGGTGAATCAAAAAGAAAAAGAAGATGAATTGTATGATTGGATGAAAGGTCAACCTGCACCTGTGATATATGAGAGAAGAGATGAACCAATAATTAAAGATACAGTACAAGTTGACATACACAATGACGATAAACCAGGGACTATGCATCAATTTATCTCCTGTATTTCATGTGGTTTGTTTTCTTGCTTTTAAAAAAAAAAAGCTTGGTATTTGTTATTTTATTCCCTTTTTTCTCTCTCTTTCTCTCTTATTAAACAATGAAATCTAGAAAGTTAATTGTTCAGCTTTTGCGTATATTATGGATAGTTGTTTTACTTTACAATGAAATATTTATATTTTGGAATTATTCAAACAACCTGTCTTCACAGCTCAATGTAAAAGAATAATAATGATAAAAAAAAAAAGAGAGGTTATCTAATCTTTGCTTATAGAAACATGACAAAAACATATTATTAATAGCAGATCCTCAAATGACAGACGACATGTCTTATGATAGACCTTGGATAGTGATGAAGTTGACAGAGTTTTACAGTGCTTTATATATGAAACGTAATTACAAACGAATAACCAATTCAGTAAAACCTTATCAAATATTCATCATGGGTGACCTGATGGATAGCGGAAGAGAATGGAGTGATGCATTGTACGACACGTTCAAGTTTACAGAATATTGTACTAAACCCGTCATATAGTTATAGTAAAGAAGTTAAGAGATTTAGAAAAATATTCAACTCCAAGTATGAGACAAATTACATGGTTGGGAACCACGACGTTGGCTTTGGAGATGGGATCAAGCCGCAATTGGTAACGAGGTTTCAAAAGTACTTTGGCCAAGCATCCTATGTTGTACAAGATGGAAACTACAATTTTTTGGTTTTAGACACAGTTTCATTATCATCTCATAATCCAGAAATACGGAACATTCCTTTAGCCTTGCTCAAGAATTATAACGCCAGTAATACTGTTCTTTTTACTCACGTGCCATTATATCGTGGACCAGACGCCACATGTGGCCCCTTTCGTCAGTCCACTCGCTCTCAAACGATCAGAGATGAATACGGTTATCAATATCAAAACATGGTATCGAAGGAATTATCAGAATATATTCTAAACACAGTCAAACCCATTCTGGTGTTTTCTGGTGATGACCATGACTATTGTGAAGTTACTCATCAGCATTCGATACAAGAAATAACAGTACCCACCTTCAGCATGGCACAGGGCTTAGAGTATCCAGGTGTCATGGTCTTGTCTATTACCAAAACCGGATCGCTGTATACAAAGTTGTTTTGGTTGCCAAGCCAAATTAACTTGTTCATTCAATACGCCTATTTACTCGTGTTTACCCTCCTTTTTGTTATGGTCTATGAATACAGGCAAACAAAATACAGTAGCACTTACTTGCATGAGCTTCCAGTGACAAACAAAGCTACAGAAACACATCCACTCAAAAGGACCTGCGCATCCTCTTTTGTACACAGTTTGAAAGATATAAGCTTTATTCCGCTGCTGACTTACATCATTTGTATCATGTTTTTGTAAAAAAAAAAAAAAAAAAAAAAAAAAAAAAAAACATGGATCAGGTTTTTCAAACACGGAAAACGGATAAATTCTTTGTTTTCTTTATCTGTTCCCAGGACTTTTAATCACTGGTATAACCTTCCTTTTCAAATGCATCCCAATCAAAATCATCATAATATTCTTCCTTATCATTTTCTTGCTTTTTATTATTACTGACAGGTTTGTCTTCGTTTTCCTTGCCAAGTATTTCATCGTACCACTTTAATAACTGGCTTTTTTGTTTGGTCGTGAAACATGGTACTTTTAAAGCATCCTCGATTAACGGGAAAGCGGATTGTTCTGTTAATTCACTGATAAAAGAGATTAATTCCAATCATTTCTAAACCCTTTTCTTTTCACCTTCTATCAAACACTGTGAAATATGCTTCAATGCATGCAAATAACTTGTTTTTTTCTTTATCTGAAAATCTAAAATCCTATTTTGGGGTTAAAAAAAAAAAACATGACAGAAAAAAGAAACTCACTTGGTTTTTAAAAATAAATTTTTTGAGTGTGTTCATTTGTTTCAAGGTTTTGGCAGTAGGTGGTTTGGGAATGGCTTTAGTGTCATCGTGAAATTGCTGAATGCGTTGTTCCATGGCAGTTTAAGAAAAAAAAAGGGGGAGGGGAACAACTTGCCCTGGTGGCTTGTAAGTACTTTTTTCTTTTTTTTTTTAAAAAAAAACGGACATGTTCTTTATTCATGTCTTCAACAAAAATTCTTTATGAGGGTTGTTACAAGTAGACATTTAAATTATGGCTGAAGAATACGCAGATATTTTTGATCATCGCGTTTATTTGTCCCTGACATATTTCAGATTGTATCGAATAAATCTATCCGAATCGGAATGTATGCATGTACTTTATTCTCTTGTGTTTATATGAAAAATTAATGCGGGTAGTAAAGACAATTGCGTGAATGTCAGCAACGTGCTTAAAACAAATAAACAAATCGAAACCCTGAAGTTATAAACAAATAATGCAATCTGTTCCTGAATTTAAATAATCTTATTTTGACTTGTTATCTTGTAAATAATGAAAAGAACAAGTATGTCTCGCACTGACCATCTTGCAATGCTTTGATCCAAATGTTTTCCTTTTCACAATTAAATTAAGGAGGTTCCTTTTTCTTCTTTATAGACACTCCTTTTCTCTCTTTTTGATCCTTCAGTCAAAACATCTAAAAAAGAGTCCAAAACTGAATAGACAGAGTATGTTACACAATTAGATTGTTATTGTTTGTTTTTGCATGTAAACGAACAGAACTTCCGAAACAAAAACATTTCTCTTCTTGAAACACCAAACAAAGTTCGAGGCATATGATAATCTAAAAAATGCTTCTTCCTGCAGTGCCAATAGAGTAAATAACACAAACGAGGTTCGATTGTTTAGAAAGGTAATAATGTAACGGTTTACTAAAAGAGTCATTACCGGGATTATTATATTAAAAGAAAAAATGAGTAAATTAACAAAAGTAGCTTATTTTGTTTCTACTACAAGGACACATGATAAGTTACGATCTATTTTTGACCAAAAAAAAAAAAAAAAAAAAAGCTTTTCTTTCTTACAAAAATAAAAAATGACTGAGCTTCATAGTAATAGCACCTATTATTCTTCACTTGATTGGATTGACCGTGAAAACAATACAGTCAGTCAAACGAATAAAGTACCAAATCTTCACCTCCCTCCCATTCAAAAAACAATTGCTCTTCCTGAAACAAAATCTATTCAAACTACTAAGACAGAAAGCACACAACATCACTACAAGTCTTATCCAAAGCATTGGCAAGATAACAGCTCTTGTGAAGAAAGCTTACCAACTTATAGTCAATCGTCACCTTCCATTGACCAAAGTATTCAGTCACGAAAACGCGGAATCCGTACTATGAAGGATATACACGTAGAAAAGAATACAGAAGGCAAACCACCTTATTCGTACGCTACATTGATCAAATATGCTATAGAAAATAGCCAAGAGAAGAGGCTCACGCTAAGCGAGATATATCAGTGGGTGATTGACCATTATCCTTATTATAGTTCTGCTGGGACTGGATGGAAGGTAAACAAATAAACAAAACAATTAGGGCTTAGTGGGAAACTTATTTCAAATATAGAATTCTATACGTCATAACCTTTCTCTCAACAAAAGTTTCACTCGAGTTCCTCGCCCTGTCAATGAACCCGGTAAAGGCTCTTACTGGCAAATAGACTATGATGCAGTCGGTTCTGACATAAGATCTAAAACAATTATGCACAATCATACCACTCGCTCAGACAGTGATCCAGCTAAGCTTCCTCATATTCCAGACAATCAGCAGCAGTTTAGTCGAGATTTTCGCTCAATGTCTTTGGATTCAAACATGGATGCAGAACAAAATGCTCCATCTTTTTGCGAAGCACAATTTGGAACATACTCTTATGTCAACAAAACTATCAATCGTCATCATCATCATCATCATCATCATCACCACCACAGACATAGTGTAGATATTTCAAGAAGCAATCATCCCTACATTACCAGTAAATTATCCCCTCCTCCTCTTCAATCAATACAGCAACTAACTCTGAAATAGGCTTTAGTAATCATCGCAGTCAATTATCAAGCAATTCTCTATCTTATTCACATCTTGCTCGTAGAACCTCACCTCATGGAGCTTCACCCTTATACAACCCCAATAGCCAAAGCATAATGTATCCAACATCTTCTGTTCCAAGCAAGAAAAAGCCATTTCCAATGATAAAAGAAGTACCAGAATCCGTTTCTGATGAACATCTTCATAATGAAGCATACCAAGACTGGCCCTAATTCTATTCAATAAAGCATACAATTTATGCAATTTCTCAAAGAGATGCTTCCCCCTCATGACTGCTTTTTACTTTTTTGGTTGTGGCTGCTTAAAGCTACATCAAAAAAAAAAAAAAAAAATTACTTTTTTTTTCATAAAACTACACATAAACAATGGCTAAGAGTTTGAGATCACAAGCAAAGAAAAGAACAAGAGGTTTGAAGAGAGAAAGAAAATATAGATAGAGAGATACTCAGAAAAGCAAAAAAAAAAACTAAAAAAAAAAAATGACAATTTTAGCTGTCAAAAGAGAAACTGTATTTAAGCCTGTAGAAGAAGCTCGTCTTAAGCGATTAGCGGAAGCACAAGCTGAAGGTGCCAAAAAACCCAAAATAACTACCGAGAAGAAAGAGGACAAAGACATTATAGAACAAGATCAAAACATGGAGATGGATGAGGAAAAGACAAAAATATCCACCAGTGGTCCTCGTAATAACAGACATGCCAGAAAATTGAGAGAAAAGAAGGCAAAGAATACAAAGAAGAAGTCCAACCTCAAGTTTTAATCCTCATTGTTTCATATAATAAAAATGCTTAAAAAAAAAAAACATTCATCATAACGGAGTTGTGGATCTCTTTTTTTTTTTCTGTTTCTTTAATGACTGTAACATTACTTTCTAAGGCACCTGATTTCACCACCTTGAAAACACGACATGTTCAAAAAGACTCTGCATTACTCATCTCCCCACCACTAGACAATCATAAGGGTCCCATGTTTGGTGACATTATTATTTGTGAAGAGTATAACCTTATATACAGAATCATTTTACAAATCAATTGACATTTTTTTTTTTTTTTTTTTTTTTTCAAGTCAACTGTACTTTTATTCTGAAAGCTCGGCTTTAGGTATCGCCGTACCATATGTAGATATTGTTATTCATGCCGCTTCAAGACAAGAGGGTCAACCCAACATTTATTGCCAATTAGATTCTGGAATCTTCTTTCCTAATCAATTGGTTTCCAAAGACGGTCATGATGTTACGGAACTTCGATTCATTCCTCGTGATAGTGGTGCAGGTACAATATACACATTATACAAAAGAAATACTAAAATAGTAAATAGTGGAAGGAATTTACATGATCATGTCTGATTGTGCAGAACTATATCCAGACAATGCTATTGAGAATGAACAAGAGTTCTTGGCTGATCCAAGTGACGATACGGAATTAAACGAGTTACAACAGGCAGCTTTTAAACATTTAGAAACTGTATTTGAACCTAAACAACAATAATAAAATACAAATGCTTTGTATCTGAGTGCACAGATTGATAAAAAAAAAAAGACAATTCCCTGCAAACTATTTTAACTCTGATGAACGAGTTCTCGTGTAATTCTGCCCGTGTTAAGACGACACAACTTGAATGGTCACTCAATGAAAGTGTTTGATATACAGATTTGTTTATGTTCTCATAAATATGTTTTGCAGAATGATAAATAAAAGTTTTATGTGTTACGTCCAAAATAAGCCCTGCATGTGTCAAAACAAAATTGATTTACTTTTTTGAGTACAAATATTGCGATAATCAAGCTCAAGCAAAAAAAAAAAAAAAAAAAAAAATACCTTGACCAAGAAAGTTCGCTCCTTTGAGTATCAACTCTTAAAAGAACATGTATCAAATAACAAAAAAAAAAAAATCCCTGTATTGTTTGTTTATAGATATGCGTAACACACGAACCTTTCATGTAGCTCAATACAATTAAATATACCGAGCGTAAAGTGGTACTAAAGGAATTGTTTCATGGTGTTTTATTTTATACACAAGGCAAACTGTGTTTGTTTTTGTTAAGTAACTTGATTCTTGTTGATAGCAAGTAATCAAGTGATACAGCCAACGACATTTTTTTATATATCTATGAAATCACTTACAAAGTAATTTATTCGAACCTTTTCGTTCTTCCAAGGAATCAATATTTTTTTATCCTCTTTATTTACCCGATATGATATGGTTCACCCCTCAGTAATCCCTTCATCCATTTTCGTGAAACCTTGATCTTATGCATTATTGAAATTCAAACTGATATAAATCTCAGACGTTTTTCTATGATTTCTTTATAATCTTACTTGTAATGAATACTCTAATTTGATATTGTGTTAGTGAACATGATGTCTTAAATAAGTCATCGAAAGAGTGTACCTTTTTCATTAAGGCACCCATCACTTGACCAATGAATTTTCTCGAAAAGTGTGCCAATGGTTTTCGGAAAAAGTATAAACTTTCCTAATTTGATTGATCAAAAACCTTGTGTGAGTGACGTACAGTTATCTTTCTCTTTTCTTTCTGTGATATATAGAAAAATGCAATCTTCTTATACGTGGATATTTATCACAGGAGTGATTGTATTTCTTATTATCATTGTTATATTGCTCTTCTTTTCAAGATCTCCAATAGAACTACCTCTATCCTATAATGGTTATCTTGAAGAAATCCCTTCAGATTCGGAGGAGGAAATTGCTCATTTGTCTGAAGATGCTAGACTTAGTTATGAAAGAGCAAAAAGTAGGAAACACATAAAGAGGAAGAGAAGCTAACATAGTCTTGAAAATAGCCTGGCAAGACCATCACCCTCCCAACAGTATTCCCACAGACATTACACCTCCCCAATTTATATCCATCCAAGAAAAAGGCGTCTCAGCATTTGAGTTTGAATGGGAACCGGAAGCTAATTGCTTTGTAGCAGGCAGAACAGAAGTTCAGTTTATGGAAGGTGAGAATTGCGTACAAACCAATCTTCCATTGCCAAGAAATCAAGATGTCTATTATTGGGAGGTGAGTTTTTTTTTTTTTTTTTTTTTTTTTTTTTTTTTTTTTGTTTAAAAAAAAAAATGCTTTCATGTGAGCTTATATGTATTTTTTTTTTAATAGGCAAAAATGTTTGAAAAGCCTGATAGTACCATTGTATCTGTTGGTGTTGCAACAAAACCATATCCAAGTTGGAGATTACCTGGTAATATAAATAGTCAGAAGCAGAGAGGTTTTTTTTTTTACAAAGTATGAAACAATTAGGTTGGAATCGATATTCTATGGGTTATTTCTCGAATAATGGTTACAAATATTTCAGTTCACCCTTTAATGGAAAACCTCATGGATTATCCTTTAAACACGGAGATGTGATCGGCGTAGGATATCGACATCGTACTGGATCTATCTTCTTCACACGAAATGGAAGAAAACTTGAAGACGCATACACTGGTATTAGATGGAATTTATTCCCGACTATTGGAGCAAATGGTCCTTGTCAAGTCCATGTTAATTTAGGACAAAGAGGATTTGTATTTGTTGAAGCTAACGTCAAAAAATGGGGGTTAGCACCCTCTCAAGGCACTTTATCCCCTCCTCCAGCTTACGGTACAGAAAGAGACACAGTCCTATTGGCCATGGGCACAACGTCGTCTGATCAACAGCACACATTCATTAATATGGACGGTATCACACCCAACCGACCTCCTCCTTATTCAGCAGATCTTCTGGATTAAACAATGTAGATAACACACAAAGTATATAAAAAAAAATTTATTTTTCAAAGAAATCGTCCTCTTCCTCTTCCTCTTTTTCTTCCTTTTCTTCCTTTGTTGTCTCCTCATCTTCATCGCCGACAGGATCAATAATAATAATACCCTTTTTGATCAATTCATCTCTATATTTCTGACGATAAAACTTTGAAAATTCCTTCAAGTCTTTGTCTCCTTTTTCTAAAGCTGCTTTAATTCCATTCAACACTTTTTCCTTTCTGGCTACTGATTTCTCATCATCTTCATTATCTTGAGGGAAAAGTGAAACATAAGCTACAGTCTTTGGAAAATGCTATAGACAGAGATGTTTAGCCTTTTTCTTTCTTTTCTTTTCTTTCTTTCTTTTTTTTTTTACGTTTATATATAGTTGCTTAATCTTCCACTCATCTAATTGTGCTTGAAGAACCTCCTTATTCGTTGAGTCTGTTGCTTTCTCGAGTGATGTTTCGGCTTGTTTGATCTTTCTTTGAACTTTTTTGCGTTCTATAAATACATCCAATTAGCTAAGAGCTCACTATATTTTTTTCGTAAGTGTACCAAAATGCTTGACTTTATGATATTTGTTGACCATCTTTCGTTCCTTTTCATCAACAGTTTTTTCTCCCAATTCATATTGAAGGGATCTCAGTCTTCTTTTCGCTTCAGTAATGGCTTGTGCAGAAAAACGATCCTAATATAAAGGTATTGAGTCTTTTTTTTTTTTTTTTTTTTTTTTTTTTTTTTTTTTTTTTTTTTTTGTTATTCATCTACTCTAAAAGTTTACCTTGCTTCTCAACATGCGCTGAACGTCACGGAGTCTTTTTTTAATTTTACTCGCACTTTCTGGGATATCTTCATTCTGGTTTCTATTTCTTTTGAATCCTCCTTTTTGGTTTCCTCCTCTTTGGTTTCCTCCTCTTTGGTTTCCTCCTCTTTGGTTTCCTCTATTTTGTTGTGCTGAATTCATTGTATAATGGAATGGGGGAAAAAAAAGGGTTACAATAGAACTGTCACCGCTTCACTGGTGGCTTATAAAGCGGGGATTTTACTCCCATTGTTATATTTTTTATTGCATTAAAAAGAATTATTTTGTTTTTATCAGAACTCCTAAAGCTCTTCCGTTGTCACTGTATATCCATGACTACTGCTGTTACCGATATAGAGTGGTTGGTCTTTGTCTGTCAACAATTCCACTTGTTGCCAGTTCAAAAACATTTTTTCGCTCATCGGCACCCCTTGCTCGGCATCCACAAATATAGTTGAGGTACTGATGATTTGAGAAAGAAGGTTTCCGGATTGAGACAATCTGAAAAATACATCTATGGTGTATCCAATCAGATAGGCACCGATAACCCAGATGACGATCAGCAGGGCTGCCCATAAAATAGCCAGGATCGACCAGGAGGCTCTTGTATAGGGATACAGAGGCTTACCCGGACTTGAATAAATATCAAGTTCTGTGCAGAGTGGATTGGCAAAGAGAGCATCCGCAAGGGAGTTGTTTTTTAAGTTCCCGGAAAGTACGTCCGTGATTAAGGTGCCATACAGCCCCACGTTATTTCTCATGGCTTCAACCAAAACATTCGCCACCGTCTTGTCTGCATTGGATGTGGATGCACTGTTTTCACTACATTGACGAGTTGTTCCTGCAAAGCAGCTATATCGAGTAGACTGGGAAGAGACATAAAAACCGGCTTTGTAATACTCTGGAGGATTAGATACAACCACAATGGCTTCACTGCCATTAGAGGAAGAGGTGTATCGGAAAAGGTAGAGCATGATGGCTTCATTTGTGCTGGTCGTGTTGACGGTGATTTGTGAAAGAGTTTGGATATGATGAATCTGGTCTTGAAGATCTGTGATGGGTTCCCCGTCTACAAGAACAGTTGTTATATTGGTTTGTTGTACTACTGCAGAGACAATGTGATTTGAAATCTGTTGTTCACTCAAATCTAAGCCATTGGAGAGTGTAGCTTCATTTTGATTATTACTACCTGACAAAAGATCATCTCGTTTCGTTAGGGTGTTTAGTGCTTGCACAGATATATTTGAAATAGGAGTAAAACGAGTGGCGATCAATGACACGCCGAAATTAGGTGTGACTGAGTGGTTAAAGTTGTTTATAATAGAGGATGCATCTGAAAGTGTATGTGTAATAAGTCCATTTGAAAAAGCAGTCGAAGCTAGACTGTATTGGTTTGGGGTTGTATGTTGGCATTGAGCTGTACCCATATTACTGACACTTCCCCCAAGATGATAGAACACTGCATCAGAAGATTGAAATTCAGCTTGCAACAGGTTTCCAAGCAATCCAGCCATGGGTAAAAGGGAGGCAATGAGAAAGTACCTGACACCGGAACGATAACGAATACCACTGAATACAGCCTCTATGCCACCTGTGGCACGAAACTTGATGACTGAATCAGGATATATACCTTTTGTAAAGACCTTGATCAGCGCTACTACTAAAGATCTTGCTGCTAAAATGACGGCTAAGCCTTCAAAGAATGCTTTTAAAATAGTTGATGGATAAGTTCGATAAAGAGGAAGAAGCGAGTCGCCTGGAAGTGGGACCAACCACCATGCCGGACCGAGGAAAATAGCAACGACTGCAAGTATCCAGCAAAGATGAAGTCTGACATAAAAGTGATAGTCATATACAGGCTGGTAAGACTCTTGTTCGTTGACAGACTTTTCTTTGTTGGGAGATGACATGTCGGTCTATCCAGAAGAAAAAAAGGTGTAGTCGAAAGAAAAGATCAAGACGAAGAAAGTGTGATCTTTAGATCTAGTTAAGGCGTATGCCCTATTCCCTTTTTTGTTTTACTCCCGCTGCTTTTCATCTTGTATGCTTTGCTCTTTTTGTAACACAATTACCATATGAAAAACTGTAACTTTAATGAAAAATGTAACCTAACTGACTGTCAATAAAAAAATGCTTCGGTTATAATAAGGCTTAGCTACTCTTGAAGGCAGAATATCAGACTGAATTGTATAAAAACTTTAGGTTAGTTTTTATCGCCACATGGATCAGTAAAACAACTTCTTATCAAGATTCCAGTTTAAAGCCTTTTTTATCTTTCAAAATATTCGAGCTGTGCTCTAGATTAATCCTTAGAGTCAATCTAAAATACATTTGCCCAAACTTGGACACGCCTCTGATTTTGTATACCGCTTAGATCCCACATTATCCAAAAAAAAAAGTCAAATGACAGTTCTCTTAAACACGGATTATCAGATGACAATTTTCTTGAACATGCATTATCCATGAGATTTTACTAGAATCGTACCGAATATTTATCACTTTCAATTCGTTTGTACATAAGGGAATTTTGATAATAAAAGAAACAAATTCACTCTTTTTATTTACTCGGTGGCACCCCCGGTATACAGTGCCTCCGTCCAATGTTTTTTTTTTTTTTTTTTTTTTTTTTTTTTTTTTTTTTTTTTTGCAAGGGGGACAGAGCCCAAATTTATTTAGTATGAACCGCCCAATGTTCGCTCAATTTTCGCTACTGTCTGACCTTCGTAGTTGTGATTTAAGCTCATTCGGTTTTAGCAAAAGATAAAGAAGGTCTCACCCTGGTGCGTCATTATTATAAACCGAGAGATCAACCCGTAAAGTCAAAAACTGCCCCCCCCCTTTTTTTTTCTTTTGGTAATGTTACCGAAAACAAAATTACGTCCTGAATCGGAGTGAAGTAAATCATAACTGTCGAAAGAACGGTAGAACAAAGACATGATATATTTACTTATTTTCAAAGAAAAGCATACCATAAAAAAAGAAACCATTTAAAAATTACATTTACACTAACAATCTTTCGAATGTTTGACAGGTCCCCTATTGAATTACAGAGTAACTATTATTTGTTTAATCTGGATAAGCCCTAATTAATTGTGGTATCTCTTGTACACTTTGTTTGCCAGTGAATGGGACGCTTTTTTTTTTTGAGAGGGAATGGAGCAAAGCGAGTTGAAGAAAGAAAAAAATGACGGTAATTGCCACTTTCAGATGATTTCAAAGACGAAGCAACATCTTATGTCTTACCCCTTAATCAAAAAATGAATATTTGCATAAATTGAGCAATGTGACATCACATCTTATTTTGAGTGTGCGCTTAAATTTAAAAGCTCTGCTCTTCTTCACTCACTAAAACAATAATGGAATCCGATCGCAGTGTATCAAGCTTCTTATCTACCAAAATTTATCAATATGAACTCCAAACTGCTTTGTACATGTTAGAGCCCTGGGAAAAGGCATTATTTAGTAAGCTATAAACTCTCATAATCTAATGTAGGAAAATGAACACTTTTTTTAGACACTATTGTGTTGAGTATTATTTCCTTGTTGATAATTGCCGTGTACCAATACATTCCAGTGTTATTTAAATTTGCTGTATAAAGTCTTTATTGTTTCTTACAGAGAATCATTTAGGAGCATTTGCTGTAATGGGCATTCCACTAAATAGTTTTTTGATTTTCAATTTTTGACATGAGCGATATACCACAAGAATGTATAAACAACTAGTCGTAATGTTTAGCTTTGGAGAAACATATGTCAAAATGATAAGTTTTAAAAATTTTCTTAGCATAGAGATGGTTGTATTAGCAAATTTTATTTGTTCGTGAATAGCGTTATGCATTAATTTAAAAAAAAAAAAAAAAAAAGATTTAATCATCCAATACCAATCGTACTATTGAAAGTGAGTTAGAACATCTTTGGATTTTTTTTTTCTCTACTTTTTTCAACTTACAACCCATGTTAATACAAATAGCGACCATTAAGACTGTAGTCATAACAGCAGGACCATATTTATCAGAGAAATCTCCCAGCTCGTTCTTTTCCACGCGGGCTACACGGTCATGATATTTAAACAAGGCGTAGATCATAACAGACATGGACATAATTGTAAACACAATGGCTGATATACGACCAATTTTATCTGAAAAATTCAACAAGCCGATAGCCAGACCACCAAGCAAAAGAGTAAACTTGAGCCAATGTAAAAACGTACGCTCATTAGCAAAGTATGTTTTGGCAGGTGGTGCCTTGGTAGGAATCGGCCGAGTACGTCCAATAGGTCGAAGTGTTGATCCTTTTTTAGCAAAAAAAGTTGTTGAATTCTTGAACCAGTTCTTGAGACCTGCTGGAGAGAGCTGTTTGTTCGATTCTACCTGTTTGGGTATCAGTGGGGTGGATTCATTGGCTAAGGCTTGGATGTTTTTATCCAGGCTTTCAACCCGCTGAATGTTTTCATAACTACTGCTATTTGACACAGAGCCACTTGCAGTGGTTTCTGGGCGAGAGAGACCAAAGATCTTGTTACGAGGCTTTCGGATATCCACCTCCATTTGGGGTAACCAAAAGGGCAGTACATTGACCCGATCTTCCAATAAGGTGGCGCACCCGTGGATAAATTTGGAGAATTTGGGCACGGATTCGACTAGATGGGAATTCACAAGTTCAGTAACCCATTGGGGAGGCTCCTGACCGACGTGTGTTTGCAATTTGACTTCAAGAACAGCGTAAGGGAAGCGACAAATATCTGACTCTGGCAGTTGTTTGAATGGGTAGTCTACACCGATGTCCATACGACGCCAATTGTTGCCTGCTCTTGACTTTTCCATGTTATCCTCTCTAATCAATGATAATTCAGTATCTAGACTGATACGAACACGAGCATCTCCTGGTAGTTGGAAAGCAGTACGGTTATAAAAGGTACGCATCATGGGATGAAGACGCTTGGTAAGTGTGGTGTATTGAACCTCTTGAGCCAGTTGCTCCAATTCTTGAATTTCCTTTTCAGATTTACGGCCTTGTTCTCTTGTTTTTGAGAAAAGTTCATCTGTGGTGTATTTTCCGCTCAAGAATGAATTCAGATACTTTTCTTTAATGGGAAAACGCGCTTTAACTGATTTCTCTCCAGTCCAGTCTTCATGGTGTGTTTTACGCTCTACAAAAATAGTATTGGAATCCATACCACCGTACCATCGCATACGAATAGCCTCAGCTCCCTCTGTCTTGTCTAATCTGCCCATATAAAGTTCAAAATCCTCATTGTCATAGTAAACACTTGTAATAGCAGAATCTTGGGTTTCAAATTCTTTGTTCGGGTTGAAGACAAGTACAGGCAAGTGCTTCAAGACGATTAATTTCAACTCTGTTATGTTATCTGGATGAACCCTTTAAATAGAAAGTCAGACTGGGTACACAAACACAAATTTTTACCAATATTTTGTTGTGTTTCTGACAAAAGCAGCTTGCTTGCCACCAGCAGAAGAATCACCACCTCTTTCTTTACCACGAGTTCTTACACGATCATAAAGCGAAGAAATACGAATGATCAGAGCATCGTAGTTTTCCTTATAAAAAGGCTTCGCGTTTAAACGAACACCGAACATTGGCTTGAGCGACCAGCCAGTGACTTTCTATACGGAGAATGAATATTAACCCACGTGCGTAAAATGATTGGATAAGCTTACATCATGCTTCTTTATGATCTTCAAAAAGCCAGTGTAGTTTAATCGAGTAAATTTTGCCAAATCGTGTACATCAGCAATGATGTGCCCAAGTTCAATCTCTGAGGCAGTGAACTCATCATCTTCGGGGCTTTCCTTTTGACATAAAACGTCCACTTCACGTGACTCGAGTTCAATACGATGATTGGTTTCTTCCAATTTGACACGTTGAAAATTGTACACTTTGTCGAGTTCTTTCTCGAGCAACTCTACAAATTTGCTTTCGTTTTCTTCGGTCCAGACACTACCAAGAGCTTCTTTCTTGAGCATTGTTTTGAGCTCATCATATACTAGATTTAGTTAATAAATAGAAACCGTATCATACTTATGTTAACTTACCAACATAATTTGATGTCCAATCAGGATTCAAAGAGGTTCTAAGTGTATGCCCAAACTTCATTTTTTTTTTCAAGAAAGAAGAGAAAACCAGAATATTTTTTTTTTGTTTTATTTTATTTTACTTTTATTCAAACTCAATCAAGACTTGACCTGATTGAACTGTATTTCCAGGTTGCACATACACCTGTTTGACAACGCTTGTTTGTGGTATTTTTAGACTGTTTTGCATTTTCATGGCTTCGACTACCAGCAGTTCACTACCTTCGGTTACTTTTTGGCCTTTTTTGATCGAGACTGAAACAATTTTTCCTGGCATTGGACTGAACAAGGTTTTGGTCTGTTCCTTAAAATTCTTTTTTTTTATGTGTTTCAACAGGCCATGTTCTTCTTCACTGTAAACGCTTATATTATACTACATTATAGAAGTGTAAGCAGATGTGATATACTTAAACTTAAACATACCTTATTGCCTTGGTATTGTATCTTGAATCCCGTAGTCAATTTATCCAGATATTGGACTACTGTTGATTTATTATCAATGTATGAATGAGCCAACAAGCCCTCAAGTGGCCATTTCATATTGAAGTCTATTGATTGCTTATTGTTCACAGTGACTTTAAATTCATCGTGTCCTTTATGCTCTATGTCTACTTTCGCGCTCTGACTCTCTTCATCTTGCTCACCCGTTATACAAACATACACCGACATTTGGTTTAATCGCGAGAATCTTTTTTCCTTCTTGAGCCAAATTGCACCAGTAATAGCAGCAAGGTTTTCGAGAGAAGATTTGTCGAGAGATTGAGTAGTAAACCCCTTTGGATATTCCTCTGTTAGAAAATGTGTTGTAATATGAGTCCCTTCTTGAAATCGTGGATGAGAAAAGACACCTCGTAACAACGGAATATTGTGAGTTACACCTTTAATGACATAGTCATCCAAAGCATAAAGCATTCGTTCTAGTGCCTCTTGTCTGGTCTGGCCATGTGTTGCTAACTTGCAAATAAGAGGATCGTACTCCATATGCATTTCCGAACCTTCAATAAATCCCGAATCACATCTTACTCCATCTGACTTAGGCTCTTGATACGTGAGTAGTCTACCAGCGGAGGGCATGTAAGTCTTGGGATTTTCTGCATAGACTCTTGATTCGAAAGCCCAGCCGTTTAGCTTGATATCCTTCTGAGCCATAGCAAGAGGATGATTAGCTGCTGAATAAAGCATATGCTCTACCAGATCCAGGTGTGTTACATACTCTGTTATTGGATGTTCTACTTGTAAACGTGTATTCATTTCCAGAAAATAAAAGTTTTTTAGAGAATCTACTAAAAACTCAACGGTTCCCGCAGAGTTGTAGCCTACATGTTTTGCTAGTGCAATTGCTTGTTCTCCCATCTGCCTTCGTGTTTCTGGATCCAAATGTATACTAGGTGATTCCTCAATGACTTTTTGGTTTCTTCTCTGAATAGTGCACTCTCTTTCAGGCAGATACACGGTATTACCAAAGTTATCGCCGAGTATTTGAATTTCTATATGTCTAGGATGATCAATGTATTTTTCGATAAGCATACGATCATCACCAAAGGATGATTTGGATTCCTGCTTTGCCAACTTAAATCCATCCTTCAATTCCGTATCATTCCTACAGTTCAA
Source organism: Rhizopus stolonifer B9770 (assembly GCA_000697035.1). NCBI lineage: Eukaryota > Fungi > Mucoromycota > Mucoromycetes > Mucorales > Rhizopodaceae > Rhizopus > Rhizopus stolonifer. The sequence continues at coordinate 34,968 of JNDS01003398.1, forward strand.
CTTAATTTTTTGTATAGAATATCTTTAATCACTATTTACCATGCAATACGCATACCTTTACCTCCTCCTCCGGCGCTTGCCTTAATCATGATTGGATACCCTATATCCCGAGCAATTCTTACAGCCTCTTCCGCCGTCTCAATTTCTCCATCAAACCCCGGTATACAATTGACACCACTTGCCTTGGCTATCAATTTACTTTGGATCTTGTCTCCCATGGCAGCAATGGCAGATGCTTTGGGTCCTACAAACACAATGCCACTCTTTTCCAGCTGTTGAACAAATGTTGGATTTTCACTCAAAAAACCATACCCTGGATGTACTGCATCTGCTCCGGTCTTTTGAATAGCTTTTACAATGGCCTGAATGGAGAGGTAAGACTCGGAAGGTGATCCAGACCCAAGATACACTGATTCATCTGCTAATCGAACATGAAGTGCGTTGGCATCCAACTCAGAGTAGACAGCCACCGTTCGAATCCCCATCTTTTTGGCAGTCTTGATAATACGACATGCGATCTCACCTCGGTTCGCGACTAATAATTTATGAAATGTCTTTAAACGTTAACGCTTGAAAAAAAAAAAGATACTTTGTGTGTGAGGTGGGTAGAAGGTGGGTATTTTACTTTTTTGTATTTATTGGTTGACATGGGCCAATTTGTAGAATGAACAAGTCGGGTAGACTTCAGCTGAATGTGTGGTGTTCTTTTTAAAAGAGCAAATGAATGAGGTAGACTTTTTCTTTTCAACAAAATGGGTATAGATCGCTTGAAGGCATTGGTGAACATATTTTTTTTAAAAAAAAAACAATTTCATGTGGGAAAAAAAAATCTCAATTAAAAATCAGGACTTTTCGTTTATTCACAGCCCGCGTATTATCAGTTTCGGACCATGTTCTCTTCAAAAATCTCCAAGCTTTTCCTGTCCCACCCTTTTCGAAACAAAGACCGACCTGAGAAAACAATGAAAAATAAGGAGGGCTGAACCTTCCAGCCACAGAAATAGCTTTGATTATCTGTTCTTTTCCTTCTCTTTTTATGGGCTTTTTGTCTGATTGGTTCGGAGACGTAGGCATCTATACAAGACTACCCACCACCTCAGGTCCATTAAGACCCAAGCGACGGAGACTTTTTACAATCGTCAAGTACACTGCCATTGTTATAGCCAGTTTATTTTTTACTTTTTTCGCCATTTGTCAACTGCAACTTAATGTTCGAGTTTATTTTCGTGATTGGTTGTCGCATGCAGATGAGACTTACTATGCGCCTTTGGCAGGCTGCTTTGACAACTTACCGGAGGACAATCCCTATTTGGCCGGAAAAGCAAACTATGTCAACGATCTTTCACCGGGCATTAGTTTAATGGAGGACTACGATTGTTACGATTTCGCAGCCACCATTCAAGCAAAGCCTGTCATTAAAGAGACAACAATTTACCATGCCTACTGGCGAGCGGATTTAGCGCCTATAGGCTATAAACAACTAGCCACCTTGCGCTCCTTTTTTGCCACACAAAGCAACAATTCTGTCGTTTATCTTTGGTCTAACGGGGATCTGTCTGAGTCTGATGGGATCATAGAGATCAAAAAATACGTAGGCGAACGACTGCAAACCAAGATTTACAGCTCTCACGAACTCTCCAAGGGATCACCGATGGAAGACTCTAAGCACCTAGATTACAAGGATGATAGCGGCTATCTGGATGGCGATCTCATTCGGCTCTTGGTTGTCTATCGGTACGGAGGCATCTGGTTTGATATGGATTCTCTCTTTGTCCGTGATATGAGTCCTTTACTCGAGCAAGAGTGGCTACAGCAATGGGATTGTTATCTACCAAACGGATTTCCGTTCAACGGCGCCTTTATGCGATTCTATAAACAATCACCGTATCTTTGTGAAATGCTGTCCGAATTGGCTTCAGGGCCACTACCAAGACCAGATACTATAGATTGGGGAGGATACATGTATTATAGGATTTATAGAAGACTACTTCACCAAGGTATTCGTCCTTGGTCCGTGCTCCCTTGGTGTTTTACAGATTCTATGCTCTGCTCCCCAAAGAATTCTATGCCAAACGCTTTTGTTCAAGCAGAATTTTCTACAGAAAGATTGTTGAATACCTTTGCGTATCATTGGCATAATCAATGGAAGAAAGTGCCTGGCTCCTTGTTCATATTTTTAGACGAAATGCATAAAAATATAACTGGCTGGTAACAATAAAACAGTTTTATAAATAATTTAAAATTGTGCTACGTCTTAATTACTGTCATATGAAAAATAATATATCAAGATTCTATTAAAACCAAGGAGTGCTTGTATTGACGCAGTGTATTTCCTTAGATCCTCACAAGATCCCCTGCCAAGAGAAGGTGCGGCTTCAAAAATATAAATTATGCAGAAACATAGCTCCGATCTTTACCTATCAAAGCAAAAGTAAACAATTTCTCGTTACTATATCAAAACAGGATCTAGTAATCATGCAATACTAGTGATAAAGATGTATTCCTTAAACTCTAAATTATGAAATAAGAATGTCATTATTCTTGGTTGTACTCGGCTTAATCTATGTATCACCTTTATTGCACAATATACAAATTTAAGCATTAAGTTTTTTTTATTTTCATGATGCATTATTCTATATAGTTTGTCATTGTTCAAAATCCTTTTGACTTTACTTAGCCTGTGTTTACCTATCGAAAAATCTTAGTTTGAATATAGCGCGTGCATGTAATGATTACCATGTCTTTGAGATATCAGTTTTGTTACAGCACACGTTTTTGCAATTTTATTTTAAAACTAAGTTTATAAGACAAAGAAGTACTCTTGTGACGTATTTTTTTCTTCCCTCTCTTCGTTTTCTTTTTCAATTTTTTTTTTTTTTTTTTTTTTTTCATGTCCATTTCAACCAAGGGATCATTTGATTACAAATATGTTGATGTTCCAAGTATAAATCACCCCAGTATAGACCGAAATTTGAACGATTCTTTTTCTTCCTACGAATCTGTAGAAAATCCCCATATACCCTCGTCTGGCAAGTTTCCTGTGATTCCTAACAAAGACAAAAAGAATAACACCCATTTCATATAGGAAGCAGCATTAAGTTATCAATCAAATCCGAGCCTTTATTAAGAAAGGCACTTTTGACAGAAAAAGAACTAGCAAGACACAATAGCATGTATGAGCAAACATTTTGTAATACAGAAGAGGAAGAAAGGGGCGAGGGGAAAAGGCTGCTGGATCGAGTTGACGAAAGGTGCGAACTGTTAAAAAAAGAGTTTGAGTCAAGGATGAAGCGACTAGAAGAGCAGCTTACAAAAACAGAGCAAGAGTTTAGTCAGTCAAGGTGTGATATTGAGGAGCTTCATTCGATGGAAAAAGAGTATATCAATCAAGGGATACAGACAGATTTGAGATGCGAAGACATTGAGAAAATACAAGTAAAAATTAAAGCTTTTATAAAGGTGCAGATTTTTACCTTTTTTTCTTTGTTCGCACAGGAAGTTGCGGAGACTATGAACTCAACTTCACCTAATGAAATTAAGGAATGGAAAGAAAATTATGGAAATATGGAGCAGTTCACGAATCAAGCGAAGAGGCTTATATGGGATACACCATTTATACCCGTTCATTCCATATGTAGACAATTACCCACACATGTTAATGAAGAAGACGTATGTGATTATCATCGTCAGAGAATAGAAGTACTGAAATTGAAATCAGAGAAGGAAAAGTCTTTATATCAAAAAGACAACCAAGCGACTCTAGACAAAATATCACATTGGGCGGGCGCAATTAAACGAAGCAGTTTATTGTAATAAACTGTTGAGAAAATCAACAATATCCAACACATCATCACAAGCTGTAAATGTTTTTTTTTTCTTTCACTCCCTCCGATCTTGTATTTTCATGACCAAGTTCAACTTTAGCAGAAAATAGATTTGTATCCTTTTTCTCTAAAAAAAAAAGTGCTATCCATATTAACAATCTCGCAAATCTTGATGTATTGTTTATAACCGCATTAATATACACCCAAAGGTGTAATCTAAGTTCCGATCTTTTTTTTTTATGTATTTTTCCAATACACCAAACGGAAAAATTATTCGCGCATTTTTTTAAAAAAATTTAGCGCCCTTCTAAAAAATAAAACCACACAGCCAAAAAAAAAATTTACGCATTTGTAAAAAAAAAAAAAAATAACGTACATGATAGAAAAAAATTAGCGCATTATTCTTTCTCTTCTTTTATATTTTTTTTTAAGAAAATGGACATTATTTTTGAAGATGGCTTAGGAAATCAACATGACGTTGAAGGAAACGAAGTGATAGAGCTTCAAATGGAGGTTGACAATGAGATGTATCCAGTAGAAAGCGTAACAGATTATGACAGCTATACATATATGAAGCCTCCCGAAAAGGAGATAATAAAAAAGAAGACTGAAACAACAAGCGACAGAAAAAAAAAGCATGAGGGAACCAAAGCATACAAGCATTATAAGGACGCTGAAAAAGAGAAGCTCTTTTATCTTGTTGATGAAAAAGGAATGAGCGTTCGTGCAGCTGCTCTGTCTCTTAACATCAATGTCCGTACAGCACAAGGTTGGGTAGCCAAAAATAACAAAGCTCCTCAGGAATATATTCAGAGAGCTACAGGCAGTGGAAGACCAGTGGGTAGACCACCAACTTTAACTGATGAGCATAAAGACTTTATGATTGAATGGGCAGATGAAAACATTGACTCTGTTACGTTAGATGATATGCTTGAAGTATTGACTGATAGGTTTGGAAAGCTCGACATCAGTAAAAGCGGCTTCAACAAATTTGTTAAGGATAAATGTAAAATTACATTTAAG
>JNDS01003399.1:0-24740 GCA_000697035.1 Rhizopus stolonifer B9770
ATCAGTAGTGTTTTGGATGTTATGGACCGTCATGAGGAATTTAAACATCATTATTTGATTATGGACAATGCTCCCATTCATAAGCATCAAGACATCAAAAATCTCATTGAGAGTCGAGGCTATAAATGCGTATATCTGCCTCCTTATTCACCTGAGCTTAGCCCCATTGAGCAATTTTGGTCTGTTTGTAAAAGCAAACTCAAGAGAGAGCAACTTTTGGAAGAAGAGACACTAACTTCAAGAATTGCAGATGCATGCAATAGAATCTTGTACAGCAATCTTCAAGGGTTTTGTAGATATTCTGCAGCCAAGTTCGAGGATTGTCTCAATCGTAAACCGATTTAATAAATTTGCGCACTTCACCTATGCTTCCGTACGTTATTTTTTTTTTTTACAAATGCGTAAATTTTTTTTTTTGGCTGTGTGGTTTTATTTTTTAGAAGGGCGCTAAATTTTTTTAAAAAAATGCGCGAATAATTTTTCCGTTTGGTGTACAGTCATACCTGTGAAAATTGTCGGACTTTAAAAAAATATTGTCGATTACTGGTTTTTTAGACTGCTTTTGCGCATCAAAATTATTTTTTTTGCGCACTTGGAATTTTTTTTTTTGCGTATGTCGCTTGTCGAGTTTGCGCGCTTTTTTTTTTTCTTTAGCAAAACAATCTACTTCAAAAATGATGAAGCTTGAAATACACTTTAAATTCACTGAAAAAAATAATTATCTATCAACTGTCACTTAAAATCTCGGGTCTTTTAAATATTAAGTAAAAACCGGGATAAATACATAATAATCCAAATTCTTATAAACATTAAGATAGACGAAATAATAGCTATAAATTGACTTCTCCGGCTTTGCATCTGTCAAAGAATTGGATAGCATGGCGGGTCCATCCATGGCAATCTTCTGGAGTGACAGTTAAACTCGATTCTATTATTCTATCACTTAAGTTGTCATCTTTAGTTAAGCCATCACGTCCAATACCACCTTTGACTTTAGACCAAAACTCCTCAATAGGATTAAGGAATGGTGAGTACGGTAGAAGATATACACATTTATACCCACGATCCTCAATCATCTTTTTAATGTCGACATTGGTATGGATTGGCGCATTATCCATTACAAGATAAAAGCCTATTTAATAAAAGTGAGAAGTTATGACTAGGGTTATATTTTTATACTTACCTTTCAAGTTATCAGCATCAAGAGTATCCATTACAACACTAATAAATTCAATATAATGCTCAGTTCTGCTTCCAATCCTTGCATTAACTTCAACGTTCTCTTCACTTGTGCCATTATTTCTCTTTCTCTTTTTTTGGGCGAGCGACTGGTTGGGGCTTTCTCAAAGTCAGATCAATGATGCCTCCATGATAGATGGCACCAAAGATGGTGATTGAAATTCCTCTATTTGATGGAACTACAGCTTTGGCGGATGTTCCAATCTTTGATCTACCAAAATTTCGACGAAGATGCATATTAAATCCAGCTTCGTCAATGAAAACACAATTTTTCATGAAATCCATATCTGTATTCTTTTCCCAGTCCTCAATCACTTCCTTCCTAAGGTCGATAACTCTAGGCGTAACTCTTGCAGCTGGAAGTTTTTCAAGTTTCTTCAACGTAACCGTACAATGACTGACTAAATGGTTATGGACTGCTGCAAGACTGACTGAGATATTAAACCTATTGCAGAGAGCGTCTCTAGCTTGCCAGAGTGTTCCAGTTACGTTTTTGTCAAAAAAATCCGTGAGAAATTTGGATTGTTCTGCAAATATCTTTTTTGGAGCCCCTCCTGTCTGTTGTTTCTTTCCAGGAAGAACCTTATCGTCATCAAGTCAATACTGGCGACAATAGTGTTGAGCTGTTCTTACTGCAAAACCCAATCCAAAGGCTGCTTTTCTAGCCGAATAACCACAAAGAAATATCAAATTGATCAACTCTTGTATCTTATGTGGCAAATAGGTGTTATACGGACCTCTTGTCATGGCATTACTTGTCTTTTTCTGGCTTTTTTTAACAGTCGCAACTGCTTTTTCAACACTAACAATAGGATCATCTTCCATTGATCTGGGCAACGATCGATGAATCTTGTAATAATTAAGATCCATTAACCTCCTCAATGGAGGTTCAGGAATGACTGTACTGGATGTTTAATTTCCGGGTCCAGTGTAAGAAATCCATTCCATTTCAACAGTATCGACTAATCCGAGAACTGATTCTTCTACTACTTCGGACATTATCTCGTCGTCTACAGTAAAGCAGTATAAGTATTCAGGAGGAATGTTCCAATTATATTCATTAGACAGAATTTCAGTTCCACTTCTAATCTCAAAAGCATTTAAAAAATGCTCTGGAATATCATTAGAGGAAGACATTGTAGAAGCTGATTAGCGATATTAAAAATGAAAAAGAAAAAAAAAAAAAAAAAGCAATTGTCGATTATAAAAAAAGTAATTGTCGAAAACTAAAATATAATTGGCGGTAATTTGGAAATTCATTGTCGGCAACTAAAATAAAAATGACGAAAAAATACAGTGCTTATGATAATGTACTTGGGTGTTGCAGTACGCTTTTTTGAAGGACTTGATAAATGTCAAATAAGAGTACCAACTAAATGTCTAAACACGATTGCTTGTTAATTCACTTCAATCTACACGAGAACCAAGGCCGACTGAAAAACCTATGTCGTATAATTGGGACCAGGAAACAAAGAATCAAAGATTAGACCAAAAGGCGAGTATCCGGCTGTTTATGCCAAAAGCGATAAAGAGGTTTAAAGATGATATTTATTCTGAGTTATTTATACTGTGAGCAGTCTTGTGTAATAATAAAGTAAAAAAAAAAATATGAGGTATGGGAGACTGGAGGATGGATCGGGTCACTGGAAATGGTTGAGAGAGGTAAATAGACAAAAACGATTACAATACAAAATTTTACAATAGGACAACACTATGTGCGCTTCAGCCTTCAAATCCTTTGAGCACCACTTCCGCTACACATTCTAAACCCCTTCAGTACCAGAGACGTTACCATAATTAATCCGTATACACTTCTTGGCCACTCATATCCGCTACACGACGTTACTCCAATGTGATCGAACTCCATAGGTGAGTTTACTATTTTCCATTAATCAGTCCCCTGACAAATTGCTTTTTTAGTAATCGACAATGTTTTTTAAAACCCGACATTTTTCACAGGTATGATTGTATCTAATTTGAAAAAGGGTAAGAGTTTCTGCAAGGATTCCGAGCAAAAGGAGCAACTAAAGAGGCAAATTTATTACATATACTTTGTATATTGATGTAGTGCCTGATATCATTATTCGACTGTTAAAACGGGCAAGTGGAAACCGATGAAGTTCATGAAGAAGGCAAGCCAAAAATCTTTCTTGTATTATTTGGAAACGGCATTTTTGGAAAAGATCTTGTTAAGCTTAAAAAACCTGCTTTATGTTATTGTCGGGATCTTAGAGCATCTCCAGCAGTCATTTTAATGAGTCTGTTATATTTAATAGGATTTCTTGAAAGTAGGTTACACGATTTGTTCTTCCCCAGCAGTCCTGGTTTTATAAACTTAATACTTATTAAAACTCGAAATTTGTAGCAGATAAACTTAAAGCTGAAGTTGGGGTTAGGATGGAAAATACATTAGAGTATCGAAAGACACTTTTTTTTTTTTAAAAAAGAAATTTGTGTTGAAATGTTTTAGTAGATTTGGAATAACTTTTTTATTTAATACACTGCTGGGTCACGAATTTTAAAAAATTGTTTTACATTTAATATAAAAGTGCGATTCAAAATGACTGCAGGGGATACTGGAGGCCTTTTGGTCGTAACAATAAATGAATTCAAAACCTCAAGAATTTGCATTGAATGTGACACAGATATTTTGGATGGTGTAGCTAAAGTGAAAGGTTATAGTGTATTTGTTTGCAAAAACAAAAAAAAAAAAAAGTAATACACTTTGGCAACGGGATGTTAATTCCACCAAAAATGTGATGCTGATTTCTCATTCTATTTGGAAAAGGAAAGATAGACCATAATAATTTTCTAGAAAAAAATTACTGTAGTCAATAGTCGTAACAAACACGACCTCCCCTTGAGAATTCAGATTATTACAGGTAAAAATATCCGGGCTTCTATCTTAAGTAGTCAAAACTATGTTATAACCATATTTTAGTTGAACTGTTTCAACAATAATAATATTAAAAAAAAAAACTGGTTTTTTAAGTATTAAAGCGCGTATGTAAGTTTAGTAAGTCTGATAGACCCTTTTAAGGCCGAGAAAGTGATGTAATTTTATTATTGGGAGGCATTTTTAGAAGAAGAAAAAAAAGAGTAAGTAAAACTGGTTGAAAAAAAGCTGTTGTTATACAGGAAACGGGTATAAGGTCGATCTTTTTAAATGTATTCATTAGATGAAAGCGATAAGAGGAGACCTTCAGCAAACACAAGTTGTAATCCGGCTACATACCATTTAAAGTTAGAGTTAGTCCATAAAACAAGCTTTTGATCAAACTTTAACAACTTTAAAGGTTGAAAACCTGCATTAGGACCCTTATATTCAGGTCTGCTCCTATAAAAAAAAAACAGCTCTGGCCTTTTTGTTCTTCTATCTTGCCCTCAGAGTTCAGATGCTCTTAAAAGCCATGCTTGGCAGAAAACCAGATACACTACGTTGTCATTCATAAATATTTGTTTCTAAGAAAAAACTGTTTTTGTTTGTGAGTGGAATAAGTAGAGATGGAGGAGGTATATATACAAGGGAGCTTTTTATGTTCACATAAAGGAGAGGCAAAAAACAAGACAAATTAGATTTGACAATCGCATTCCAAATATCTGGCTTACACATGTTAATGCAAACCTTCTGTGTACGCGCCTCCAAGCACCCAGGATGTTCTTTTTTTTTGGGGAGGGGAAGTGCACTTCCTAGATTAGGTGAATCATTGTTTGTCAGGATTGCTTAACAAAGAAGGATGGAAGTGTTTTAGGGGAAAAAAACTTAAACACATCTTAACTTTTCAAAAAGGATTTGCATTATAAACAGGTTTATGTTGCCCAAAGTTAAAAGTGTATTTCTCCTCAAACATCTTTAAACTATACTTCAGTCCAAACAATTATGAAAAGCATCTATTCTTTTCTATAATTTAATTATAACTCTTAATAATAATAAAAAAGAACTTGGTATATTAAACGATTAAAGAAAATGCAAGATTTAGGAATATTTACAATTTTTTAGGAGATTTTGTTCCATTTTTTTGAAGTAAAACAGCCACAACCTGAAGGTCTAGTTTATGTTAGATATCCTTAAATAGAACCTTTCCAACTTTTTTAAAGTTTGATGATCAATTCCCATCATATTTTTGCACACATCTCCCTGATGAGGAACAAACAGGAAATGCCCATTAACTTGTACATTTATAGAAAAAAAAAGTATCCTTGAATTTCCCAGTGTGTTTCATAGTTGTATGCATCTTTTCACATTATAAAGTTGACAGCCCCCTCCCCCTCTCACATCTTATGTTACCTTTCAAATATGCATATAGAGATCAAGTTACAAAGTTTAATATAATGTAAAAAAAGGATGAATATATTTATTGTTGAAAAAAAAAAAATTAAATAAGCAAACACAAAAAACAATGCAAGAATCACTTTTTAAAAAGCAATGATATGAAACATATACAAAAGAAGCATGGGCATACGAACCAAAGCATAACAGGATTAAACATATAAATAAAGGTTTTGTCTTGGCAAAAAAAAAAAAAAAAAAAAAAAAAAAGAAAAAAGAAAGAAAGAAAGAGCATGATGCTGCTATGAGCTAAACATGGAAAAGTGAACAAGACCTTTTGCTACCGCTGCTTTACAAGTTGTGATGGAAGTGTTTATGGTGAAAATAATCGACTAAATTGGAGCCACCTAGTGATATGGGTGATGAGTTACAACTGGGAGAACTACAGCTAGAAGGGCTACAGACGGATGGGCTACAAGATAATCTCAATGGAGGTAGCGAGACCTTTGATTGATTATGTAAGTGTTGGAAACAAATTTCTGATGTAGGCGAGGTGGGTGGAGAGATGGGAGGAAGATAATAAAGAGGTTGTTCTTGTACAGATTGACGTCCTCGTGTGCGAAGTGCTTGTCGTTTGTTTTGAAACCAAATCTGAACTGTACGAGGGCTCATTCCGAGATCTTTGCCTAACAATTTACGGACTTCTGTAGATGGAAAATAGGTTTGACTAAAAACACGGTTAAGAATTAGCAGCTGATCGGGTGATGCTCTCTTTCTTTTGATTTTAGAGTCAGTGCAGTGATGTTCCTCAAAAGAGGTTGGGCTGGGTGGAGGTGAAGATAACAAATTGGCAATATCAAGTTTTGATGATGAAGGTTTGTATTGACAAGGCATGTTTAAAGAAAGTTCTGAAAGGGAAGGTAAGCTGCAAGTGGAGTGCATAATGGTTGAGTGCGAGAGTTTCATTAAATTAAAACAAGATTAAAATGAAAAGAATTGTCTTTTATATGCGTGTCAAATAAACAAATTTGCCCCTTCATGAAAAGTAAAGGGGATAGAGACGGTGATTTTCCTTTTTTTTTTTTTTTGAATTAAGTGTTGTTTTTAATAAGGTATATATCCTGTTTTAATACCGAAAAACTGTCAATACAATAGTAAAACTAGTACATGTAAAATAGTGACTATAAAACATAGCACTCACAAATGTTCCTTTTATTTTCTCCTACAAAAAAGCCAATATTGAAGTTGTGAGGAGAATACAAAGAAAAAACTAGAAAGAAGGAGGCACAAGTAATTCAATAAACAAAGGAGGGTAATATTTTTTAATGTAAAGAGATTTAGTCAATCACATATCTTCTGTTGACCAAGCATGAGCCTCTGCTGCTAAAGATTTCGCTTGATTTTTCTGTAATAATAGCTTGTCTTCGTATCCCGTGGATCTATCCACACCATCCCATCGATATCCTGGTGCTATCATAAAACGATTCGGTTTCCAAGCTCCCTTATACGTTGGTCTAACCAATCTTCTTCCTTTTCCTTTTGTTTCTTTTTTCTGTAAAAGTCAAGTAAATACAACATAAAATTCATTCCCCTTTCAATAATCTCCTTACAGTTAAAAATCCTGCCGCTGGATCATTCCATCTTTCCTTTTCTTTAAGTTCTTCATTAAGTTCTACATCATCAACATATCTGTTAAGGAATAAGTTTATTTTTCCTCCTTTTTTTCCACACAGCCCTATTTTACCTGGCCATTGGCTTATCTTTTTCTTCAATCAGTCTTCTTTTTTCTTCTTCAGCAGCTCTTCTTTGTACAAGCCCCTTTCCCCACTCCATTCGTTGGGCTTCCCTCTCTACCTTTTCCTTCCTTTTTCTGGCCTCCTCAGCTTTTTTTATTTTCGGGTCTATTTTGCGTCCTGAAGTATCTCGGTATATGGTCTCTTCAGATTCTCCCTGACTTTCCTTTTGCAAGCGCTCTAGCGCTCGTCTCTCGGCTTGTCTTGACTTTTCTGCTTCTATTTTAATTTCTTCTTTTGTTAGCACACCAGCTTTTTGTCCATTTGACATGCGAGGCGTATTGTCTCCAACAATCACTGGTTGATCTTCCCCCATTTCTGGGCTAAATTCGTCTCCTTCCCTTATTGTTTGCCAGTTGCTCGCTATTCCGCGAACCATCTCTCCTTCTTTTGCCTCGCTTTCAAATCTGTCTTCTTCTTCTTTAATCCTTTTTAGTTCCAAATTTTCCTCAGCTTCCTTGACCCAGCTGCTATCCTCTTCATCAATAATCCCAAAGCTTTTTTTCGAATTCTTCTTTCTCTTCTTCTTTTTGGTGCTGTCTTCACTCAAATACTTTGAAGCAATGTAGGCTTTGGTTGCTGCATCTCCTGGACCCCTGGCAAGATATTTTTGTCTCAAGATTTCATCCTGATCTAATGTCTGAATATTTTTGCTCATAAGTAAAAAAAAAAAAAAAAAAAGAGAGAGAGGACGTGTGTTTATGCGTGTATTTGTGTATATCTGAGAGAGATAGAATTCAGCATTTTGTCTAAGCTAGGTTCGCGGTGGTTTAAATAACAAGCCACAGCAGACCCACAGATGTCCTTGTCTTTTCTTTTTTTTGGCCTCTTTACAGTTTTTATATTTTTTTGAGACAATGGGAAAGAAAAAGACACCCGTATTTCGTAAAGGAAAATCTGAAGAGGATGCTTCCAAAGGAGACAAAATCAAAGCGATCCGTACTTGGAACGATGTAGAGCATGATTCTGAAGATGACTGTAAGGACAAAATAAAATAAACAAAACTGATCGTTACTTTAGTTCATGACGAGAGAGGAAAAATTCTTTTGGACGGTAATGAGGAAGATGAACAAGGTAAAAGACGGCTTCTAAGAGACAAACATAAAACTAATTGCTTATAGAATTGAGTGATCATGAAATATATGGTTTGGACGGTCTCGATGAAGAAGCTTCAGAAGAAGAAGAGGAAGAAAAAGATGCTGAAGATGTAGAAGGTGAATATTTGATCTTTTTTTGAATTTTTTTTTCTAACGTATATTTTAGACCAAACTTGGGGAAGCTCCAAAAAAGTGTATTATAACGCCGATGAAGCAAGTGATATTGAGGAAATGCGTGAAGAAGAAGAAGAAGCATTGAGAATTCAAAAAGAACAACTGGCTCATATGGACGAAGCAGATTTTGTAGACGATTCTTTATCAGGATGGGGAATGGGTGGAGCTAACGATACCGAGAGCGATAAAAAGCTTGTTGAAGATGTAACAAAAGATTTACAGCATATATCGTTCCAAGCAAAACTTGCCTCCCAACGAAAGAAGCAAATTTCAGTTGCTGAAAAGCTAAAAATCATACAAAACGAATCCCCAGAACTCATTGACTTATTGGACGAGTTTAAGGATCGTTCTACACTCATTGAAGAGCTTCAGGCTATTGTTGAAAAGTAAATAACACACCATTAGATAATATGACTAACATAATTCGCTTAGGATAACAAAGGATGACATGCAAAAAGAGTACATTGCTCAATTCATCATATTTAAATATCGTAACGTAGAAAGAATGAAAAGGACAAACAAATTCCATACTTATTTTATTTCTTAGAAACACTTATGAACTACATGACAAACATTTCATTTTATTTTGCATTGAAGGCATCCGAAAAGTCTGAAATTCGTGAACACCCAGTGATTGAATCACTATTTACCCTTCGTCAGACCCTTGAAAAAGTGGAAGGATTAGAAAAAAAGTTGAAGCCAGAAATAGATGATTTTGTTGCTGTTTTATATAACCAAGATGCACCCAAAAAGAGCAGCACTGAGAAGGTTAGAAAAGAAACAAAGAAGGCTGAGCCTGTTTTATCAGAAGTTGAATCTGAAGAAGAATCATCTGAAGCTTTTGAGGAGGAAGAAGATGTTGCCGACGAAGAAGAAGATCCCCGTGTTGAAGATATTGAAGAAGAATTCAAGAGTCTTCGAAAGTCAGCCAAGAAGCGTAAGAGACAACCTGTTGAAGACTTTGGAGAATTGGAAGCCTTGGACGAGCTTGACATGGAAGACAAGTTGACTAAAAAGAAATCCATCAGAGATTATGTTGCTAAAATTGAATCTGTAAGTTATAGGAGCAAATCCAAGAAAAAAGTATTCATATTTTTGTATAGAAACAAGCCAAACTTACCAACAAATACCAAGGTGATTCCGATTTGCCTTACAGAGACCGTGTCAAGAACGAACGTAAAGGAGTTGCACAACCTCAAGATACGTCAGCCGATTTGGATGATGCAGATTGGGATGAAGACGATGCTGCAGTGGCTAACTCAGTTCGCAATGGAAAGGTAGACTCAGATGACGAATATTATGCAGATATTGCAGCACAGAAGGCAGACAACAAGCGAGCTAAATTAGAGAATTACGAAGCACAAAGACCAGAGATTGAAAGCCGAGACATAGATGTTGAAGATGGCAAGAAGCGTTTAGCAAGTAAAAAGATATTGAAGAACAGAGGTTTGACGCCTCATCGCAAGAAGGAAAACAGAAACGCCCGTGTAAAGAACAGATCAAAGTACGAGAAGAAGATGAAGAAATTGTCATCGACAAGAGCTGTTTACAAAGCGCCTACAGCTACTTATGGTGGTGAAATGAGTGGTGTGAAGACAAACGTTGTCAAATCTGTTAAATTATCAAAATAACAAAATTGTATAAATAAACTTTAATTTGCTTGATATCGATGTTTTATGCCATAAAGACAGAATAAGAAAAACGAAGTGGGCTAATTCTAGTCCACGTAGCTGTCTGTAAACGGAACAGCTTGTTCTGGAATTATTGCTCAGCTAGCATAAGCGGTAAAAGCACTTTTCTTGTATCATAATACATTGTTCAAAAAAGGTGAGCTAGATTATTCAATTGATGTGTGCGATTTTTTTTTCTTTTTTATATACAAAATTTTTATTCTAATTCCAAATCTTCAATTACTGTAACTGTAGTCAAGGCAGATTTTGATTTGAATTCCTGTACAACTGGATCCTTCTTTTTCTTTTCCTCTTCTTTTTCCTCCTCCTCCTCTTCTTCAAATGCGACTTCTTCTTCTTCTTCTTCTACACCCACTAACCAAACTATGTTAAAAAAAACTAGACCAAATCATATACTGCAATATTTACAAGATCCCCGTAACATGGCTGCCATTTCTTGAACATTCTTATCTGCCAATCTTTGTCGTTCTTCTCTGATCTCTTTACGATTACGCAATTTCTCTTCTTTTGCAAGCAATGCATATTTTTCCCTTGTTTTGTTTTTTCGTTCCACCTTGCGTTTATGGAAGCCTGTCAAGTATTCTCTGTGGATATGATTAATTATGGTATTTTACATAGAAAACTTTACTGTCTCTTTTCTGGATCAAACTCAACAAATTCTACCGTTTCTTTCTTTGCCTGTCTCTTCTTTGCATAAACTTTACTACCAGCAGATAAAATGTCTGTATTTCTCATCTTCTTGCTCTTTGCCTTCATTTTTATGCTTGAAGAAATGTTAAAAAATAAAGGTCCAGAGTGAAAAAAAGGATGGTAGCAGATCGAAAGGAACAGTCACGCAAAAGCCTCTTTATGAGGTCCAGAAAAAAAAAAAGAAAAAAAAAAAAAGAATTACACTTGATCTGGGGTTGTTTATCGCTATAAAGTTTTGGAAGGTTGTAGACAAAATAAAGAACAATAAAGCGATCATTTACCCCCAAGCCGAGGTCATCTTTAGATTCATTCATAGAGACAGGCGACCTATTCTCCGAGAGCATTTTAATGTACGACATTTACTGTACCTGAGCAGGTGCATCCCTTTTATCCATGAATAGGCCGCTTATCTTGTGGACGGTAATTAATCTTGATTTATTTGTTGTTAAAAGTTTCACAGAAATCAATTAAAACTCATAGATTCTCATGAGACTGTGAGTCGACTTCCCCTCTTAATGTTCCAGATGGGGCTGAAAGAGAAACTAAAGTTTCCAAAAATAAAGTTATACGTTGTACGACCTTGAATGACTCTATTAAAACCTGGTGCCTTTTTTGGGCTTTTCTTTTTTTCTCTTTTTAACTTTCCATCCGCAAAATGGCAGACTCACTTTCTTCAGGAGTCTCACAGGCGGTACAGGTATATACAAAGGGTACCAAGGCTTGGTTTGAAGATGAGGACGAAGCTTGGATTTCAGCAACCGTGCTATCTAAAGAAGAAACAGATACGGGCGTAAAGATCATATTTGAAGACGATAAAGACAGCGGAAAAGTAAGAAACAGGCTTGAATTTTTCTTTAAGCCAATGATTTACCTTTAATTTCCATAGGAACATGTGTTTGAATCGACATTTGCAACTTTGGAAACTCAAAAAGGTGCTAATCTTCCACCTTTAAGAAATCCTCCCAAGTTGGAAAACATTGAAGATTTAACCAACTTGAGTTACTTAAATGAACCTTCAGGTGAATTAAGATTATAATGTCGCTTTATCTTACTCAAACACGAAACAGTTCTCAATACCATCCGCACACGATACTTACAACGTCATATTTATACTTACTCTGGTATTGTTTTGATCGCGGCCAACCCTTTTGCTCGAGTTCCCTTGTACGAACCAGAAGTCATCCAACAATATTCGGGTAGAAGACGAGGCGAATTAGAACCTCACTTGTTTGCTATCGCCGAAGATGCTTATCGTTGCATGGTACGAGAAAAGTCAAATCAAACGGTTGTTGTATCAGGTGAAAGGTAATCAAGGGGAAAAAGAGAGAGTTGGCGAGTTTAATTTTTTTTTTGATAAATAGTGGTGCTGGTAAAACAGTTTCAGCCACACATATTATGAGATATTTTGCCACGGCAGATGATGCAGAGTCGGGAAAAATTAAAGATGCATCACAAGGAATGACTGAAGTCGAAGAGCAAATTATGGGTAAGAAAACGAATTACCTGTCATCCACTTACACCATTATCAGCAACAAATCCAATTATGGAAGCATTTGGTAATGCCAAAACAACCAGAAATAATAACAGTTCAAGATTTGGTAAATATATCGAGGTAAATGAGAGGGAAGAATATTATCTGAGGGATAAACTGCTCAAGTTTTACTAGATTCAATTCGATAATAGAAACAATATCGTGGGTGCAAAGATCAGAACTTATCTCTTGGAAAGATCGCGTTTGATTTTTCAACCAGAAACAGAAAGAAATTATCACATCTTTTATCAAGTAAATACACAGCTATTCTATTTATTTAACCTAACTTGTATAATAGCTTTGTATGGGTGCACCAAGCAACGAGCGAAGAAATTTAGAGATTAACGAATGGAACAAATTTCATTACCTCAATCAAAGCGGTACGGGTACAATCCCAGGTGTAGATGACGCAGCTGAATTCGAATTAACACAAAAGTCTCTGTCGCTCGTGGGTATCGCTGTCGAGCAACAATGGCAGATATTTAAACTTTTAGCTGCACTGCTTCACATTGGTAATATTGAAATCGGAGGTCGTACGGATGCCTCAATTGCGGATGATCAGCCAGCGCTTATAACAACCACCAAACTCCTGGGCATTAAAACAACTGAATTCAAAAAATGGTTGACGCGCCGACAGATTATCACAAGAAACGAAAAAATTGTGAAAAACTTGAGCATCGTGCAGGCTTTGGTTGTCAGAGATTCTGTTGCCAAATACATCTACGCAAGCTTATTTGACTGGCTGGTTAAAGTGGTTAATGATAGCTTGTCTTGTCAAGAGGAGGGCTTGGTTCGCACCTTTATTGGTGTTTTGGATATTTACGGTTTTGAGCATTTCAAAAAGAACTCCTTCGAACAGTTCTGTATCAATTATGCTAACGAAAAATTGCAGCAACAATTCAATCAACATGTATTCAAGCTGGAACAGGAAGAATATGTCAAGGAAAAAATTGACTGGAAGTTTATTGAATTCAGTGACAACCAAAAGTGTATTGAAGTGATTGAGTCCAAGCTGGGTATTTTGTCACTTTTGGATGAAGAGTCGAGAATGCCCTCCGGAACAGATCAAGGATTCTGTAATAAGCTTTACTCTAGTTTCTCGGATCCCAAATTTAAAAATTACTTTAAAAAGCCCCGTTTCTCAAATAGCGCGTTTACTGTGGTTCACTATGCCCATGAAGTAGAATATGACTCTGAAGGATTTATCGATAAAAACAAGGATACAGTGCCAGATGAACTTTTAAATCTTTTGCAAACTGCAGAATCACCATTTTTGGTAGAAATGCTTCAAACAGCTACTGCAGCAGCTACAGCAACCAGTCAAGAATCCAAGGTAACAAGGAAATTTACTTTTTGAACAAGTGAGTATCTAACAAATTGCATACAGCCTTCTCCTGCTAAAAAGGTGGGCATGGCCATAGCGAAAAAACCTACTTTGGGTTCTATTTTCAAGGTAAAAAAAAAAAAAAAAAAAAAAAAAAAAAAAAAAAAAAGATTTATGACAAGAGACATTAATTCTCATTATCGCTAGTTATCTCTCATTAGCTTGATGGACACCATTAGTCAGACCAATGTACATTATATTCGTTGTATTAAGCCCAATGAAGCCAAGGTAGCCTGGGGATTTGAGCCCAACATGGTTCTATCTCAATTACGTGCCTGTGGTGTTTTGGAAACAATTCGTATCAGTTGCCTTGGTTATCCTTCACGTTGGTCATTCCCTGATTTTGCAGACAGGTACGCGCTTACTTTAATCAATAGCCTCTAATCCTTTAGATTCTATGCGCTTGTTAACTCAAAACACTGGGATCCTAATGGTAATCCAAATATCGATGAGCTTTGTCGCATAGTTTTAGAAAAATACATCCCTGACAAAGACAAGTATCAAGTTGGTCTCACAAAAATTTTTTTTCGTGCAGGACAGGTAAGAAGACTACAAATAACATGGTCTAACAGTCTAAGCTTGCCTACCTTGAAAAATGCCGAAAAGAACGATGGGAGGAATGCACAGTGCTTTTGCAAAAGAATATGCGTCGTTTTATTGTTCGTATTCGTTATTTGCGCATGCTTGATCTTATCTCACGTCTACAAAGGGTGGCTCGTCAAAAGATGGGTGTTCAGAAAATACATGTAGCACGCCAAACTCAGGCTGCGATCAAAATTCAAGCTGAATGGCGTCGTTATATTCAACGCAAGCGTTATTTGAGACAGTGTGCCTTTATTATTCATTTACAGGCAGCCTGTAGAGCGCATTCTATGCGTCTCAAGTTCTCAGAAATCCGACAACATTTTGCAGCTATCAAGATCCAGAGCTTGGTACGTGGATGGGCTGTTCGTAGGGAATACAAGGCCAAGAGAAACCATGTGATTGCACTGCAGACATGCATACGTCTTCGTTTAGCTCGTCAACGACTACAGTCATTGAAGCGAGAGGCTAAGTCCGCCAACCACTTTAAAGAGGTTTCATACAAGCTAGAAAGTAAGGTGGTCGAATTGACTCAGAGCGTGACTCAACACAAGGAGGAAAAGCAGCAGATGCGCACAAAGGCTATCGAGCTTGAATTACAAATCAAATCATGGACTGAAAAGTACGAAAAGTTGGATAAGAAGGCCAAAGATCTTGAAAAAAAGTTGGATGCGCCAAACGAGTTGGAGGCTGAATTAGAATTGATTAAGAGTGAGCGCGCTACCTTGCAAACAGATTACAGAAACTCACTGGAGCGAATTAAGAAGCAGGACTTAGAAATCAACCGATTGAGCGAAGATCTTGATCGCCAAAAGGAAGAAATCTTCAAGTTGAAGCAACAGAGCAACCAACAGCAACTCAGATCACCCTTAAGTCTAAGCGGAGGAGGACCTTCGCTTGCAATAAAGGAATCCGAAGTGGCGGAACTCAAGGGACAAATTGCAAGCCTTAAAGCTCAACTTCAATCACACAAGAACAATTCCAAACGCCAAGCGTCTATGAACACTCACCGTACATTATCTCCTCAGCGTGATCGACGTGGTATTTCACCTGACAGTAACCGTTCTCCCTCTGTGGATCCACGTGCAGCTTCTCCTAGCAACATGCGCCGCAGTAGTCTCGTGACGGCTGTAGAAAGAGTTGAAAGCAAAATAGTTTACGCTGAGCCTGAGCAAATGATACCCAAGAAGATCGGTCAACGAGGCAGTCTTGAAGCAGAAAAAATAAGCAACCCCGAGGACGTCATCAGCCAGCTTCTGCAAGAAAATGGTGAGCAACTCGAAGATGAGTTGATTGAGGGTTTGATTCAGTCCTTAAAGATTGTGCCTCCTGGAAACCAAAACCTGCCTTCACGAGAAGAAGTCTTTTTCCCTGT
This sequence comes from Rhizopus stolonifer B9770, assembly GCA_000697035.1. Taxonomy (NCBI): domain Eukaryota; kingdom Fungi; phylum Mucoromycota; class Mucoromycetes; order Mucorales; family Rhizopodaceae; genus Rhizopus; species Rhizopus stolonifer. Next base: position 15,827 of record JNDS01003399.1, read on the forward strand.
TCATATTATCGGCCGATGCGTGACACAAATGTGGCGTTTGGGATACTTGGCTGAGTCCGAACGCTTACTGCTGAGAGTCATGGGTACACTTCAAAAGGATTGTGTGGTAAGAACACGTGTTTGTATTTATGAAAAAAACTTATTCTCGTATTAGTCTTTTACAGGAGAAGAGACAATTGTGCCATGCGCTTATTGGTTGTCCAATACACATGAGCTACTTTCTTTGGTGTATTCAGTTGAGCGGGAACTCGAAGCAGAGATGCATTACAACTCTATTCACGGAAGACGTGCCGTTGGCTGGCACGATTTTGAAAAGCTGGTGTCCAACATGAAATTTGAATTACAATGTTTACAAGATAACATTTACTTCCACTGGTTATCCGAATTGAAAAAGAAGCTAAATAAGATGGCTATTCCTGCATTAATCGAAACACAGTCTTTGCCTGGTTTTATTGTTAGTGATTCTACTCGTTTCTTTAACAACATACTTCCCCGTAGTCAGCCTGCGTTTTCTATGGATGATTTACTCAACTTTATGAATCGTATTCATCGCACCATGAAAACTTATTACGTAGACCCCAATGTGATTGAACAAGTATTGACTGAATTACTTAAACTGATTGGTATTACGACATTTAATGATCTTGTTATGAGACGTAACTTCAACTCTTGGAAGAGAGGTATGTTATATCATAAATAATGTCAAAAGTTAATCGTTTATTAGCCATGCAGATTCAATATAATATCACTAGACTAGAAGAATGGTGTAAAACACACTATGCAGGGGAAGCTATTACTCAATTAGAGCACTTGACACAAGCTACCAAGTTACTACAGCTGAAAAAGGCAACACTGAAGGATATACAAATTATTTACGATGTTTGTTGGTTCCTGGCACCTACTCAAGTGCAAAAGCTGATACAAAACTACAGCGTTGCTGACTACGAGGTACGTTCTAAATTTAGATTCAACTTTTCGAGACTAAAATTTTCGACAGGAACCCATTAATAACGAAATCCTGAGAGCCGTTGCCTCTCGCGTTAGCAGTAGCGATACAGAAGACATTTTGCTACTTGATAATATCTCACTTGAAGAGAGTGATTACGACCAACCTGAACCACGCAGTGTTGAAATTAGCTCATATGTTCCTGATTATGTAAGTCAATTCTTTTTTGAGCGGATACTTACTTCTTTAAATATAGTTGAACATTCAACAAGTGCAAAAATTGATTGCCTTGACAAATTTATTAGAGCAACGTAAGCCCCAACGTATGGATTCTATATAACGAAAACAAGATTCAATGTAACATTTGTACAAAAGAAACGTGATAATTTACCTTAACCAATAAAATTAACCGGAAAAAATTAAAAAAAAGACTCGAAGGAGGGAAATAAATACTTTATTTTTTTTTATTTTGTTTCTTTTATCAGAAAAATATGTCTGAACCTTTACCTCAAGGATGGGAAGCGCGCCAATCCCCTAATGGTCAATAGTAAGCAAGAAAACTTTTTTTTTTGTTTTTTTCTAGGCTAAAGTATATAAAAAAAAAAAAAGTTACTTTATCGACCATTCTACTCAAACTACAACTTGGGAGGACCCGCGCCAACGTAATCGTGGTTACGAAGCACCACCTTCCCAATACGGTGGTGGATATCCACAACCACCTCAACAACAATACGGTTATCCTCCCCAACAACCTGGTTATGGACAACCCGGATATCCTCCTCAATCAGGCTATCCACCTCAACCCGGCTACCCACCTCAACAGCAGTCAGCTTATCCCCCTCCCCCTCAACAACAATCCGCTTACCCTCCCCCTCCCCAACAAGGTTACTCTCCCTCACCTCAACAACAACCTGGATACCCTCCTCAACAGCAACCACCTCAGCCTGGTTACCCTCCTCAACAACCCGGCGGTTACCCTCCTCAACAACCCGGCGGTTACTCACCACCACAACCTGGTTATCCTCCTCAACAAGGTTACTCTTCTCCTCAACAACAGCAACAGCGTCAAGCCGGATACCAATCTTACGGTGCTCCACCTTCTCAATATCCCTCCTCTCCTTATGGATCTCAACAACCCGGCTACTCTGGTGCACCTCCCGCTGCTGGTGCCCCCGCTGCTGGTTCCCCCGCTCCTACTGCTGCCAAAAAGCCTGGTATGTCTAATGGCATGAAACTTGCGGGTGCAGCTGCAGCTGCTGGTTTAGTAGGTTTTGGTCTTGCTGAAGTCATTAACCACGAAGAACAACAAAGCGAACGTATTGAAAGACTTGAAGAAGAAGAACGCCAAGACCGATACAGAGAAGCACCTGGTTACGACCGTGGTTGTGAAGGTGGAGGCGGATATGGTGGAGGTGGATATGAAGGTGACCGTGGTTACGAAGGTGGCGGTGGTGGAACAACCACTATAATTAACGAAGATGGTGGATGGTTTGGAAGAGACACACAAACAATTGTTGAAACAGGTAATTGCACATTATAAAAAGCTCTTGGCTAATAGGAAATGTAGATCAATACGGAGATACGACGGTGATTGAAAAGAAGGAAGGTTGGTTTCATGATGAAACAACAAGTAAGTGTTTTGATAAAAAAAAAAGTGGGCATTTTATTCATTTGTTTACAGTTACCGAAACCGATGAATACGGAAATACGACAGTAGAAGAAGAATCGAGTTGGTTTTAATTCGATGAATAAATAAACATAAAAAATGCATGCAGAAAGTATAGAAAACTTTTATTTACAAAGTCTACAGAATGTAAAGGGGGGCTATGCACAAGAGTCCATATTCGTCATAGGTGATAACATGGATTGAATGGAAGGTAAACGCAGAGGTTGTCTGGGTTGCTGGTCAATAGTCTGTAACAAGGAAGATGTTCTGATTTGAGTTGCTTGACTGGCTAATAAATGAAGATTGTGATCTGAAGTTGTAGTGGGAGTGGCATTATTAACTGGTACGCGTTCTTGCAGCCTAGGCTTTTTGTAATGTAAATAAGCCCCTTTTCTTCGTTTAGCATTCGAGGAACAATATACAGGTGGGCTGAGTGGTTGTTTGCTGAGATGTTGACGTGTTTTGATGATGGCTTGCTGTTGTACCTTTGTCTTTTCTACAGATTTAAATGTTTGGAATATACTTGAATCTAATTGATAATCACTCATGTCTGTCAGTAGCCATCGATGTAAACAAATTGGATAAAGATGCCCCTTTTCTTTTATTGACCTACACAATTTGAGTGAGAAACAATATAATTGAAACTACAATTACTTTTTAACAGTGTATTGCTTTTCTGCGAGTATTCTTGGTATAAAAGAACCAGAGGAATTCAAGAACCATTCGTTTCCATCTAAACGCTTCAATTCCAAGTTAGAGTGTTTGCTCATTATGTAGCGAGAAGGTATAGCCATAATCCATGGATCATATTCGATACATTTCAATAGCGGGTCTGCCACTCTGGCTAAAATGTCTTCTGCTGTGAGCTTACAAAGTTCAGCGATATGAAAGCAATTGAAAGAACGTGCAATATGTATCATAGTGCGTGTCAAGACAAAGGTACGACCATCGTTACTTTTTAAAAAATGATGTGGGTTTGTCTTGAAGAGTTGCTTTAAATAATGTGCTTTTGTATTCAATTGATTCTTAAAAATCAAAACATTCATGTCTTCCAAACAAAAATAATTTAAGGTAGCAGAGGTCGAATACATACAAAACGGGCTCGAATAAGCAAAATGCCCTAAAATAACACAACTAGTCATTTTGTTAAAAAAAAAAAGAAAATGAGGAAAAAAAGGGAATAAATAAGATGCATACAACTTGTTCACTTCATTTTAAAATACAAATAAGGAGTACAAGACAAGCGAAAGCATTAAATATTCTTGTACACAGTAGATAATCATTCTTCATATGCTGTTTCAGGTTTAAGGGTGCGGGCTTGCAATAAGCCACTCTACCCCATTTTCTCTCTCTTTCTTTCATGTCGTCTGAAGAAGATATCGACCTAAACGACGATGCTTCATCTCAACTGGAAACAATAACTGATGACGGAGGTGATATGATGGACATGGAAGGTTCCCCCTCACTTTTTTGTAACAAGCTCCACCTCCTAACCTCTTCATTTCTTTAGATCCTCTCCCTTCTTCTACTCGAAACTCGCCATCTCCGTCGCAACCCAACACAGAATCGAGACAACTTGATTTAAAGCTTAATGCTCAATTGCTCACCTGTTCGTCTTATGACTGTATACCTTATGTAAGCCCCTTTTATATTTCTTACTCAAGGGACTCAACTAAGTAGGTTGCGGCAGTACACCCATTTCCTGTATTTAGTGTAGCAGCCACGCGTTGTTGCCGTTGGGTTCTTACAGGCTGCGAAGATGGGTATATTAGAAAATGGGATTTTTTTGCGTCAATGAATGGAAAAACCTCTTTACCGCAAGCACTTCGACACCAACACGTTGATTCTGTCATTTATGTAAAGTATTTCACAGTTGCATTGTTTTCTTAACTTTATTATAGACGGGTATATTGGGCTCATGGTGGGAAAATGAAGAGCAATCAGAGGATATAGTAGGAGATCATAAATTATCAGCTGTTTACAGTCTAGCCCTTCACTCTGAAGCACTCTGGGCATTACAAGGCTGTGAAAACGGTTCGATCAACCTCGTCACAGTGAGACACGATGAGGGAAAATGCCACCATGTGTTACGAAAGCACACTGGGCCTGTCTCAGTGCTCAAGATCACACCAGATGAGACTGGTGTCGTGAGTGGGTCTTGGGATAAAACGGTGCTCGAATGGGACCTGTATACTGGCTCTGTCATCCGTTCTTACGATGGACATAATGCTCAGTTGACTTCGGCTGAATATCAACCCATGCATTTGCCAGGGACAGACAGCGCTTGGGATAAAAAAAATACAAATACAATGCTTACTACTAGTGTGGATGGTCAGTGCTTGATTTGGGATAAACGAGAAAAGACCCACCGAAAGCTTCCTTCATCTGACCGTTCACCTCCTTGGTGTTTATCTGTAAGTATTTGTCAATCGATGTAATATTCATTCGATTTAGGCTTGTTGGAGTGCAGATGGTAGTAAGATTTATATGGGAAGAAGAAATGGTATTGTAGACGAATATGATTTTGCCGCTCAAAAGTGGATCAGAGGATTTCGCATGCCTTCCAATTCTGGCGCTGTTTCTTGTGTGGCAAGCATGCCAAACGGAAAACAAATTATAAGGTATTTGAAGTATATTAAAATATTGGTTTTTATTTACTGTATTTCAGTGCCTCAAATGATAATATACGTTTATGGGATACATCAGTCGATTCTTCATTCACCATTCGACCAGAGGCAGAGACAGAGGCAGACAGTAAGAGTGGCGTCACTGTTCCATTTACTATTTTACCAGGACATCACGGAGGCGTAGTATCACAAATAATTATAGATCCCACATGCAAATACATGGTTACTTCTTCGGGTAACCGTGGTTGGGAAGGCTCATCTACCAATGTGTGCCTGTTCTATGAAATTTCTGCAGTGGTGTAATTAGGTTTTGTAAGGCTTTTTTTTATAACCCTGAGTTGTAGGGTGAAGTATTTATTACAATGAAGAAAAGTACATTTACAGGTTTTCGAAATAAATAAAAATGACGAATAAAAAAGAGGCAATGTTATACTTCTCTGGATTGGTTGAAAGGAATAATATGCGGTTCTTGATTGTTCTTTGTATGTCCATGTTGTGCATGATACCGAAGCCCATTAGCAGTTCTGTAAGTTTTTTTGCAATTCAAAATTAAACATGGGAAGGGTTTTTCTTCTACTAGAGTAGAGTGTCCAAAACCTCTTGTGCCTTTTCCCTTTGAATCTTTCAAATGGTATTGAAGGCCATTAATGTTTTTGTATCTTTTTGTGCAGTTTTTTATAGTGCAGCGGTAAGGCTTATCAACACCTTTCAGATTCACGTGTACTTGTTTCATATGATCGAACAGTCCGGACGAAGAGGGGAACTCTGCTATACAATCCGGCATATCACACCCAAACGGTGTCTGCCCATCTTTGAACTCGTCATCTGTATTGGGTGCTGCTGTATACTGTATTGATACATCTTTGGGTGATTCTGCGTTTTCTGTGCTCGGACTCTCTTCTATACTAGGTGCGAAGACAACTATTTCTTTACGTGAAGGTGGTTGCTCATTTCTCAACAGTGTATTGACAAAAGACGTGCTCTGCTGCTTATCTTTCTTCATCTGAATCAACCTCTGTAATTTTCTCCATCTATTTCTGCAGTGCAATCCTGGTCTCCCTTCAAAGAAAAAGGCAATTTTTTGCCATTGAGAGCCGTACTCGTCATATTTTTCCAATAGTCTTTTGTCTTCCTCTGGTGTCCATTCAGATCTGTCAATACTAGGATCTAGGCTCTCCCTCCATCGTTTGGCGCACTGGTCATCTGTTCTACCTTCGAGCATATCAGCAATTTTACTCCATTGGTTTGGGTATCTCGATACACCTTCTCGTAGTAACTGGTCTTCTTCTTCTGTCCATGCCCCCTTTCGAAGTGAAGGATCGAGGGAATGAAACCATCGTTTTCTGCAGTTCTTATTTGTACGACCCGGAACGCAGATGGCAATCTTAGACCACTTTTCCGTCTTGTCACCATACAGTTGAACGGCCAATCGAAGCAGTTGGTCTTCTTCTGGTGTCCATGGAGCACGTTCCCTAAGCGTGTTCGTTGAGCTCTTGATCGGTTTCTTGCAGGTTAGTAAATAAGTATGGTGATTGGCCGTCGGGTGGTGTTGTAGTGGTGGCAACGTATGAATCGTTGTTTTGGCTATTAACGGCGTACTCTGAGAGTTTTCTTGCATTATTCCGTCTAAAATAGATGTTTCTTGTGTGAGGCGGGTTACAATGTCTTGTTCATCGTTTATCTTTTTTTTTTTTTTCAAATTAGTATACGTATGAGATTTATTCTGGGGAAGGGGAACACTTACTCCAGGAAATGCGTCAAAGCTTAATTCAGTTTGTACTTCGTCATTGTTGGATGTTAACATGTCTTGGTTGTCTGAGACAGGATTAAAAGTAGGATCGTAACGAATGTTGAATTCATTGGCAAGTTGCGTGAATTGTTCGTCTGGGTCAAAATACATGTCTTTATCACGATGCTTGGAGGATTCAGAATGTTCAAATGGATAAATCTCTTGATACTTTTGAACCAAAAAATTTACTTTAACACAACGAAATACATTTTTTTTTTTTTATTATTATTTTTGTTTTATCTTACCATAACGCAGTTGGTTGTTTCACAAGCAAAATAGAAGAAAAAGAAGGGGAAGATCTTTTTTTTTCTTGCTCTTTAACAATGAAACTCAGCAAATCTGTGACGCCACAATTCTTTGAAATCTAGTGTTAAATACAGGATTTTACCCTAAAATTAGACAATGTTAATTTTTTTCTAGACGAATCATAATTAACTTTTAGATGATTTATATACCTTTTTAGGACGAGACTCGAAAAGGATCATAGATAAATTAGTGTTAGTTTTTGGACGAGTTCAAAATAAAATTCAAATGTTTTTGCTAATGCCGAGTATTTGTCCAAGATGGTGAAAGGCCCTTAAGATGACAATAAATCTTATACACTACGGAAAAGAGAATAAAACTAACCTTTAATTTTATAAAAGATAATGTAACCGACTACAAAATCGGATGTAGCTTAAAATAACAATTTTTTGAGTCACACAACTTGAATATAATCATAGTTTTTTGACAACTTCCTTTCTTCTATTTTTACTTTGTTCTCCACTTTTAAAGAAAATGTCTACCGATGATATAAATGATAAAGATGTAATACTAAAAATTCAACTAGTCTTATTTGGTTTAACCGTTTCTTTTTATATATTAGCCAACATCATATATAAACGAAGAAGAGGTATTTGAAAATATAAATAAGTAAAGATATAAATACCACAGAATTCTCATACTTGCTTGTATTAGTTAAATGATCCTTATCGTATTATAATAATCAGATCAACTATTCAAGATGTTTGGAAGTCTGATTTCAAGGAACCACTCCATAAACTTGTGGATACTACAAATCGATTGGTTACTCATACCTATTCTTTTGTTAAATACATCTTTCTAAAGGAGATGGACATCACCAATGATCAGTTTGATATGAATACCTACGTGAAAAAGGGGTTCTTTGTTGAAGTGTTTCTATCGCTTATTGAACGACAAGTTCGTGACGGAACTAAAACTGGAAAGACAAGACTTAGTGCAAATGTAGCGGCGTTCATGACTATTATTAATAAACATAAAGACACGTATTTTCAATCAGCAAAGTATACACCACCTAAAATCACGAATGCACAGCAAATTGCTTTATACGAATGCGAAAAAATTCACGCGGCCTACTTCAATAACCTGAAGTCTCAGTTTGGCAATAGATTACGAATGTGTCTAAACTGTGCTTGTAAGTTGAAAGAAAAAATCTCTGATATCTGTACTAGAATGAAAAGTGAAAGATATTCCGAAGAAGACATCCGCGATATGATCAAGAGAAATGTCACACAACCATGCAACAACATCAAAGATCAAGTCTCAAAAAAAGAAGTACGTACGGCTACCAGTATGTTGAACTTGGAAAGTGTAAATGAAATCAAAAGCTTTATCTCAATGTATCCAGCAGAATACAACTTTCAGAAATCATCTATCTATTATGACGTTAAAGCAAATTCTCAAAAACATTTTAAAGCATTCTATAAACTGACTCAACTTTGTCAAGCACGCGATCTAAAGGGTTTCCATTGTTTCCCCTTGAGAAGTTCTTTTGCTCCTGCATATATGACTATAAATGCAAAGATAGTAAACTATCATATAAAAAAAAAAAAAAAAAAAAAAAAAAAAAAAAAAAAAAAAAAAAA
>JNDS01003404.1:0-10704 GCA_000697035.1 Rhizopus stolonifer B9770
TTTTTTTTTTTAACCCCCTTTTTTTTTTTTTTTTTTTTTTTTTTTTTTTTTTTTCTAATTCCTCCCACCTCCAGTTATTTGGTAATGTGAATAATAGCCACTTTGAAGGAGAACTCAAGTACGTTCCGGTGACAGAAAAGAAATACTGGCAAGTGGATCTGAACGGAATTGAAGTCAAGAACAACAAGGATGTGATGAAGGGAAAAAGTATGCCAGCGATTGTAGATACCGGGACCACCTTGATCATCTTACCTTCTGCCATGTCCAAAGCGATCCATGCATCTATTCCACAAGCCAGATATAATTTCCTATACGGTTGGCGTATGCCCTGTAGTCTGGCCAATTCTAATTCCAAAGAGGTCGTCACTTTCAAGTTGGGTGATCATGATTTCCCGATTCTTATCAAAGACCTTGTTCGGGCCAGATCTACTAATATCCTAAACTCCTTTAACGATCTTTGCTTTTCTGGTATTGCTGAAGCTGAAACGCCCTTGATTATCTTGGGTGACACTTTTTTGAGAAGTTATTATTCAGTCTATGATTTTGAAAAAGCTCAAGTCGGATTTGCTCCATCAAAGCAATAATAATAATAATAATAATAATAATAATAATAATAAAAATAAAAATCTTTTAACGACGTTTATTCAATTTTTTTTGTTGTGGGCTTGGTTTCACTGATTCTTGTTTCTTTGTCACTACTACTTTGCCGTATTTCTTTAATAATCTTTCTTCTACATTATCCAAATCCCATACATGAGGTGTAATCATTATATTTTCCTTTTCGGCTAAAAACAATTTGTTGAAATCTTGGGGTTGACCTGGTTGTGCCATACCAGGCATCATACCAGGCATAGCGCTCATGGCTGTCATATCTACACCAGCAGCTAAAAACATATTAAAATATTAATTTTTTTTTTTTTTTTTTACCATTGTTATCACCCAAAATGAGGGAAAATACACTTCCTAAACCAAAAAGATTAAGGAAATACCAAGAAAGAGAAGAAACCCAGGTAACATCCATATCGCGTGTATCCACACCACTTTGTAACATGGATTTAAAACGAGGTGTTAATGGAAAGGGAAGTTTAACTAAGTTTAATGGAATCAATATCTTGTTTTTTTTTTTTTTTTTTTAAAAAAAAAAAAAGTGTACTTACTAACAACAAATCCTTGAAAAAAGAAATTGATCCAACCCATAATAATCATTTGAGGTACCATGTTTGTCATCTGTTTCTTTAAACCTTCCATCATTCCTTCCATCATATCTGGGTCTGTCATTGGATTAGGCGGAGTTGCGTTCTCTTGGTTGACTTGTGGGGCCTTTTTGAGATACTCTCCTCTTTCAAATGCTTCGGCCAAATATGACTTGCGAACATCAAAAGCGTGTTGAGGAATCATATTTCCAAGTGTTCTTAAACGCATGGCACGTAAAAGTGCTTTTCTTTTTTTTTTTAAAAAAAAAATACGTGTCAGTAAGATGATTAAGAGAAGAGATTGTCTTTTTTTTTTTTTTTTACGATTCTCTGATGGCTTTAGGTTGAGGTGTTTTAGGTGCTCCGGTAATCAACATAGTTATATGGTGACGAAGGATACCGACCAGGACCATCACAACCATGACAGGGATTAATACCCAGTCTCGAATAGCTATTTTGTAATTTTAATACATGAAAAGATGGAGGAGGGAGGGAGATGATGAAGTTCTTACCAGGATCTAGAATCATGCGCTGTCTATACAAATAAAGCTCTTAATGTTTATGTTTCCAAAATGAAGAATAAAGAAAAACCACTTACGAATCAGCCATGGTTTTTTATTTATTTATTTTTTTTTTTTATATATTTGAAAAGAGAAGAAGAAAATAAAATAAAGAACTGTACTTAAATATATCTTGAAAGCTTATTGACTAAAAAATCGCTTAGACCATAAGGACCAGAAGAATAAAGGGATTGTAATTCACACTTGTAATTGGTTCTTAAAAGCTCAAATATTTCGTTCCTAGAAAAAAGACTGAGTGATTCATTTGATATTATAAAACTTACACATAAGCACGATGCGCTAAAGTAGTTACTTGACTATTGCTATCTTTCCATCCTCTGTCTCTCATCTGACTTGATCCAGGTATTTCATCACTGCTGTGAGTCTTGATCATATTTAAACATTTAGATCTGTCTCTCATTGTCAATGGAATATAATGGTTTTTTGAGATATCAAAGCTATGAATTATATGAGCATTTGAATTCATAAATACATATATTTTTTTTTTTACTTTATTCTGTCTTGACACGTGAGACCAATCAATCGGATATTTTGCACTGCTAAATTGAAAACATCAAATGCATAGGCCTAGAAACAAATGAGTTTATTTATTTATTTATTTATTTTTACTCTTGCTCCCCATTTATAGGTAGCATATATATCCAAGCCATGTGGATCATTATCCATTAATGCAAGAATAGGTAAATGACTATAGTCTTTTGAGAATCTTTTTACAAATTGTCTTGTGGCTAAATCAGGATATCCTTTTCCCTTTTGAAAGAGTTACGCAAGTTTTTTTTTTTTTTTTTTCAATGGGCTTACTTACAGTGACAAGAACACAACTTTCAGGTAAAGTCTGACAAAAGCCTATAGAAACCAAATGTCGAAAAGTGGCTTCTTTTTCAATGATAATCATACATTTGGCTTTGCAGTAAATTTCTGATATTTGATTAACAGGTGGTATCAAGAATCCCTACTTTTTTTATAAGAATACGAATCATAGTTTTTTTTTTTTAATTATTATTATCATTATTATTATTTTGTTTACCTGCTCGTCTAGACTGTCTAATTCAGGCATAGGAGTCATACAGTCTATTATTTTGTTGTTCTTAAACTGGATCAAGATAGGCCCAAATACAAGTCCTTTAGACGCAGCGCTCTACATAATAATGAATATGTGTATCATTTCTTTCACAAGATACTTGCAACGTTTAAAGCAGATCTTGGTACGTTGTAATGACAGGATATATCATCGACAATCTGAAATTAAAGTCAAGGCCAATACATAGATCCTATCTACTTACAATATCCACTGTACTTTGAGTGACAAACAGATTGACGTCTCTATAAAACATGTCTCGTTTGGTCACCACAATCTTATAAGCCAGCGCTTCATAAATCATTCTCAACACAGACAAGTATCGAGCTAAATCCCTATTAGAAAAATACAAACACGCTCACTTACCAAGAACTCGTGTAGATTTTTTCCTTCGCAAGTTGACTACTCTCATTTGCTGACTAGCAACCTCATTTGATTTCTTAGAGTTCTTTTTGTATCTTTAAAAAAAAAAAGTTTTAGAGGGGCATATCGTATATTTTAACTTGTTACCTTGATCTAGACTTTCTAGTACTGATAGGTACCTTTACAGGATTTCCGTATAGTAAAGACTTGATGATATCTAATAACGATCCTTCAATTTCTCGCATAATTACCTCTCTTGGTTTGTTCACCGTCGAATTTGGTTTACTCAGATGACACAATATATCGGGTACAGTGTCTTGTGAATCGTTATTGAGCCAGTCTAAAGTAGACATGCCAAAAAAAAAAAAAAAAAAAAAAAAAAAAAAAAAAAAAAAAAAAAAAAAACAAACAAACAAAGAAATCAAGAGAAAGACAATAAGTTATCAACTACATTTTCATAAAGTGTTAACAACAAAGTGCAATGTGTCTCTCTGGGCGAATCAAACTCCGCTATGCTTCTGGGTGCACGGAAGTTAAAGACACTGTTTTCCTTCCCCCACTATAAGATCCTTCCTTTTAATACATTATAAACATCATGGTGAGTAGAATAACGACAGAATAAAACAAAACAAAAAAAAAAAAAAGAGAGAGAAAGAGAGAGAAAGGATGGATGGATAATGGATGGATTCAACAGATAAATATATATATACAACCACTCCCCCTTCTATTTCAGATCGATTTCAGCATTCATACATGATGATTCTCCTTTTCTCTCTTTTAATTACAATTCAATTGGCATTATATTGAAACGTTTAATTAAATAGGATACAAAGACTCCCGTCAAGCTTGCTAAAGTGACAAAGGTTCTCGGCCGTACCGGTTCTCGTGGTGGCGTAACTCAAGTCCGTGTTGAATTTATGGATGACACCAACCGATCCATCATTCGTAACGTCAAGGGTCCCGTTCGTGAAAACGATATTCTCTGTCTTTTGGAATCTGAACGTGAAGCCCGTCGTCTCCGTTAAGAATAAAAGATTAATTTTTTTTTATTTTTTTTTATAAAAATGAAGCCAAATCAAAACCGTTCTTGTTTACAACCACACCTTTTTCAGTGACAATAGCCGAGATGAGTTCAGCAGGAGTGACATCAAAACTAGGGTTCCAGACACCAATGTTTTCAGCTGCTGTACGGATTGTGGTAGGTTCAGCATCTTGTACGCGTACACCAGCGACGGTGACTAATTCTTCAGCGGGTCTTTGTTCAATCACGATATCTTGACCACTCTTGGTTTTGAGATCAATAGAGGTTGAGGGAGCAGCGACGATGAAGAGAACGCCATGATGCTTGGCAGTGATGGCCAATTGATAGGTACCGATCTTGTTGGCGGTATCTCCGTTAGCAGCCACTCGGTCAGCACCGACCACGATCGCCTGAACTTCGGGTTTTTGTTTAAGTAAAGCAGAAGCCATACTGTCACAGACCAAGGTAGCCGGGATGTTTTCGTACACCAGTTCATAAGCGGTCAGACGAGAGCCTTGGTTGTAAGGTCGAGTCTCGGTACAGTAAGCATGTTTCAAGACACCGTTGATATTCAAATCTCGAATAATACCCAAAGCGGTTCCCCAACCAGCAGTAGCCAAGGATCCCGTATTGCAGTGAGTCAGTACAGCAATGTTTTCCTTGTCCCTGGCATTCTCTCGAATGAATTCGGCTCCAAAGCGGCCAATGTTCTTGTTATCCTCAACGTCGTCTACCAACATTTTTTCGGCAGCTTCCAAATAGGCATTGATCACTTGTGTAGGTGATTGAGCTTGAGCAGCCGTTTGGTCGATTAATGCTCCCAACTTGGCGGCAGCGTCAAACAGGTTGACGGCGGTAGGGCGAGAGGTCTTGAGGTACTCGAGTGATTCGTGCAAGAAGCGGACGGCTTGTTCGACTGTTTCGAATTCATTTTGGTTTAAACGGGTGTGGACGTCGACAGCCAAGGAAAGAGCAGCAACAATGGCAATAGCGGGTGCACCACGAGTCTTCATAGTCTTGATGGCAGCATGACCATTTTGAACGTTCAAAACAGATTCAAAAACGGTCTCATGAGGCAAAACAAGTTGGTTGAGAATGCGGAGACTTCCTCGGGTATATTGAATCGCTTCAAGTGTTTTGGTAGCTAAAGAATAACATTAAAAAAAAAATCAAACTCTGTATCTCTTGTTCTTACTACTCATGTTGGCAGGGAAAAAAAAAAGGGGGAAATGAGGGAAAGAAAAAATTTATTGCACCATTTGACAGTTATCTTGTATTTTTTGATTGGTCACAAAAATCTAATTTTTTGGATCAAAGCAAATCATTGAATTCATTGAATATTTAGTATTCCCTTGCCCTTTTTTATTGTTTAGTATTTAGAATAATGCTTTGTTCAAATGATTCCTAGTGTCTTTCTGCTCCTTATTAATTAGTAGTGAGCAATTTTGAAAATCTTAGATTGCCAATATTTTATCTCATAGCCTTGACAAGTAAAACATCTTGTTGCAAATTTTTTTTTCTCGCCTTCTTGTGTCACTGTCCTTATAGAATTTAGCTTCCGACAAAAAGCGAGAGGATCTTCCTTAACATATTTGCATATGCGAGCCAAGTATTGATTTTTGCCACGATGTTTTGTTTCATTGTAACCTTAAAGAACTGAGAAAAAAGTCTTTGCTTTACTCCTACGAAAAGCGTTCCATTTTATAATCATGTCAAACTATACGAAGTGCTACTTAATTTTACACAAATTAGCTAATCCCGTACAGCCTTTTGTGTTTCCAACTGCAAATACAAGTGACCTCACAAAGTAATTCAATCACTATTGTTATCATTATTTACGTTTTCTTAAGGTATGTCTCTTTATTAATATTAAAAGTAGTAATAAACTAACCATTACAGCAATAGTCAGATATTGAGTCAAAGCGAAAAAATCTGGAGCGCAGAATTCGCCCTTTCAACGATACCTGTCTCACATAAAAGAGATCATCACAGTCATGAAGAATACCTGCCTTAGAAAGTTAATGAATTTCGCACTAATCTTGTTACTCTAGTTGGTATTCTTGAGCCGAATAAAGGAAGGGGGAAAAATAATAAACCAGAGTGTTTAGGAACACAACTACATCATCCGCATAAGCTCTAACCTTGATTGGAGGAGGAGGGGTCAATTGCAGTCCGTGAGGATTGGAAACCAGATGGAATTTGAATCCTTATAGATCGTGGTCAGACTCGATTGAGCGTAGAAAAGGATTAAAGCAGTATTATAAACAACAACGGCGACAATAGATCTCCCTGGCGTAAACCCCTAAGTTGCTGAGGTATCCATTATGATTAATCTGAATTTGAGTAGTAAAGAGTTTGTCAATAGCGCCTATGATGGAAAATGGGAAACCAAAATTGATTAGGACTTTCTTAAGATAAACAGAATTAACATGATCATAAGCTTTCTCCTAGCCCAATAGTAGACCAATTTTGGTAGAATGACGTTCTTTAGCTTCAGTATTGAACAGCAGAGATCTCATCTTTCTCCCACCAATAATGACCAACTCGTAAAATATTAATGTCAGCAATCTCTTGTTGGATAGCCAAATCTGATTATTTACTATTTCAAGAAGAAAAGGGAACACACCTATGTTCCTGTGATCACGGAGGACCCGATCAAGAAGTATATAAAGAGTTGTATTATTCATCCAATAAAGACCACTTAATTTTTGATAAAGCCCGGTCATCATACGACCTTTTTATTAAATCTTTACATAAAACGTTTTCATCCTTTAAGGGGCATATCGGCATTTTTATCTTTTGATCACATTGGATTCAATCTAGCTGGACCTTTACAAGTAAAAAATGAGAAGCAAAATGTATACCTGCTGGTTATTGTAGGCATATGCACAAAATAGGTGATACTGAGAGCACTAGTCAACAAACAGTCTGACACTGTAGCTAAGGTATTGCTACAAGTATTTGGCGACTATGGATTTCCAAGAATAATCCAAAGTAATAATGGAGCAGAGTTCAAGAACAGCCTATGAACAAAATCAGCACAACTCTTGGGGTAGATCGGCGATATTCATGTCCTTATCATAGTCAAGGCAATGGAGCTAGCGAAAGTAAAGTGGAGACAGCGTTAAACACACTTCGAAAAACAGTTAAAACAGACATGCACGACTGGGATCACTATTTACCAATGGTACAATTAACAATCAATTACAGGATCAAAAGTAAAACAAACAGTTCTCCATTCGCTTTGATGTTTGCCAGAAAAGTGAACATTGTCAGACACCAAGGAACTACAGATATAGATTGTGAAAATTCACAGTTACTAAGCTTGACTTTACAAGAACTAGAAGGAAGAGTAGAGAAAATGACGAATATCATATTTCCAGTCATACAAGAAAGGACCAGAAAAATTCTCGAACTACAAAGCAAGAAATTGTCACTTTAGTATATCAAAAGACTAGCGGTGTAAGTAATTAGTTATTGATTGTCTTTTTTTTTTTATATATATCTATCGGCATGGGCAGGCTCCAACAATTTAAAGAGCGCATCTGAACATTTGTTGAACGTAGAACCTCACTCATTGAGAGGAGGCTGAACGGGTGTCTGCTTTCACTTCTGATTCATTTTCGTAGCATTATAAACAAAATCGGCGGTAGTTTTGAATTCTATTGCTTCGGTATGGGTGGACAACAGACTATCAAATGTCTGTGCAACTTTGTCAAATTCGTACCATTTGCGCTTTTCTAGAGACCGTGAGATGCGGGCCTGTACAATCGGTTTGGCAATGTGTTGTGGATCAAGAGGTGAAGAATTCTTGTAGATGGTAATCTAGCCTTCTTGGAATATGGAGAGAAGCTCTGTCTTGTAGGTGTTGTGAATCAACAGACCTATAGCACCTCGAGACGGGAAGCCAATACCAATGACGTGAGAGGTGTCTGTTCCAATGTTGGGGAAGGACTGTACGGTTCAGAAGACGTTTACGAGGGATGTGAAGTGTGACGAAACCGGAGACAGTTTGGAAGTTTGGAGCTTCGAACAAACGGAGGGTGACCTGACGTCTGCATTCTGAAATGGCCGAACCACCTAAGTCCAAGAGGCATAGGCAGGGACCTCGGTTGTGGATGCGTGGATACTGGCGCTTGTATCAGGGCTGGATGGAGAAGTGATATCCATCGTGGTGGTAGGCTGGGGTTTCTCACGGACGGGTTTAGCGAAAATGGTGGAAGAAGAGGATATCTGGGAGAGTTGACGAATGATAAGTTTTGTACGGTTCAATTCGCTTCAAAGCTGATCGTTGGTTTCTTCCATGTCGGTAGGTTTGGTTATGATCTTAACCATCTGGTCATTCAGATGACTTGACATGCAAAATAGGTCATTGGCGGTGTGAACTAAATCAAGCTTAGACTTGTCGTTCATCCGGTTGGGTGAATGTCTTTATGGGGTTGTTGTTCAAGTTCAATTTTTATTACTGGGAGTGTTTCAAAGTTATCAAAAAACTGAAAAGTGATTACAATCGTAGCTTGCACTCCATTCATACTTTCTTTGTTAACGAATTGTAATTTCTTTCGTAAACTTTTTCAAACATGCATCGGCAAATTTAAGCTTTAATTGTAAAAGAAGAAGAAGAAGAAGAAGAAAAAAGAACTTTTCATAAACTTACAAAAGTACAAGATTTTTAAAAGATTTACTGCTTTCAAGCTGAATAATTTTTATTATTGTATAAGTATAGCGTTCGGAGAATGATTAACTTTAGCAGCAATATGGATAAGAGTAAATATTAGCAAGATAGATAAGCTAAAGAAAAAAATAAGTAAAAAAAAAAAAAAATAATATTTTTTTTTTACCGACCAAAAGGCTTTTGATAATACAAGCTTGAATACCATAACTCAAAAGTTCTTGTTGAGGCTAGGACCTATGTCACCATCATCCTTTGAAGACAAGTCCTGAAAGACAAGCAACCTGCTCTTTATCTCTACTAATCGTGGTGTTCGAGATCAGTTTGCACGGAATCCGGGCCTTCCTTCTTTGTCAAGTAACAGTCAAGCAAGTGGTAGCGGCAAAGAGTGGGTAATGAAGATGGCCATACTAAGACGAACAGATGAACTTCTTGTTTCAGAGTAAGAATAAGCAAAGTAAAGATCAATGAGGATAAACTATAAGAGAGAGAAATAAGTAAAATAATAATAATGAAAAGATTTTTTTTTTACCGACCAAAAGGCTTTTGATAATACAAGCTTGAATACCACAACTCAAAAGTTCTTGTTGAGGCTAGGACCTATGTCACCATCATCCTTTGAAGACAAGTCCTGAAAGACAAGCAACCTGCTCTTTATCTCTACTAATCGTGGTGTTCGAGATCAGTTTGCACGGAATCCGGGCCTTCCTTCTTTGTCAAGTAACAGTCAAGCAAATGGTAGCGGCAAAGAGTGGGTAATGAAGATGGCCATACTAAGACGAACAGATGAACTTCTTGTTTCAGAATAAGAATAAGCAAAGCAAAGATTCAGCGAGAAGATTTTGATAGAGATTTGCATTGTGTTTAGTAAATAAGAACCATAGTTCAAAATGTAAAGAGTAGTTTAGAAGAGTAGAAGATAATTGGGGGAAAAAACAAAAAACTTCTCTTTTTTATACTTTTTTAGTAAAGAAAGTTATTCCCATGGCACAAGGCTTAAAATTTTTTATCTTTTTTCTTATCTTGAGAAAATCAAGTAATAATTTGTACTAAAAAAGAAAGGGCGTGATATTTGAGAGATAAGCTGTACAAAAAAAGGAATTGTATATGGGTAATTAAGGAACGATGTGAAGCATTTGCATAGAATATTTGTGCGATGGTTTATACTAAAAAAGCAACGGCATCAACTTTAATGCAAATAAGAAGCATACGTGTCACAAAAAAAAAGTTAAAAAAAAAATTAAAAATTGAACCAAAGATCTGAACAAGCTACAAAGGCATGGATATTTTCTTGAAGGCATTTAAAAAGAACTTTAATTTTTTTAAGCGGAAATTCTCATGAAAAATCCACGAATTCAAACAAAGAAAAAAGTGTATCCATGAGGGGGGGGGGGGAAGAAAAAATTATGAAACGAATTTTTTTGTCAACAAAGGAGGGGTCGTGAAAAAAGAAAAGATTGTTTGCACAAAATAAGAAACGGATTGAGGCTTTCAATCAATAATCTGTAAAAAAATAAAAAGAATCGCGTGAGCTAATCCAAAAACAAAAAATGAACGACGTCGATAATTCTTTTATGCAGACAGAAGTATTTGTGTCACACAAAAAAGTTAAAAAAGTTAAAAAAGTTAAAAAAATTAAAGATTGAACCAAAGATTTGAACAGGCAATGAAAGTACGGATTATTATCTTGAATGTACTTAAAGAAGAACTACAAAATTTTAAAGTGGCAACTCACACAAAAAATTCATGAATTTAAACAAAAAAAAAAAAAAAAAAAAAAATTTTTTTTTTTGGGG
>JNDS01003406.1:0-30969 GCA_000697035.1 Rhizopus stolonifer B9770
GCTGAATTTAAAATATTCGTTAATTTCCTTTTTTAGTCGAATTGTCTCTTGTAGTGTAGTGTTTTTGTCATCATAAAAGTACAATTCCTATCTTTTTTTTTTTTTTTTTTTTTTTTTTTTTTTTTTACTGGTAATTATATAAAAAGGCATACTGATGCTGTTCAAATCTCTTTTGCTTGAAATTAACTGCGTGTTTTTTTTTTGTGTGTTTTGTTTTTTGTTTTTTGTTTACATTTTCCCTATCTTTTGTGGCTAAAATAGCTCAAAATGGATAGTGTAAGAAAAAGAGGTATTTGAAATAAAAAAAAAAAAAGTTCTTTTCCTTTTTCTTTTTCTTCTTCTTTGTCTTCACTTATAAGCAATTTTTGATTATTTTAAATTTTTCAAGCACCTCATCCTAAAGGGCGACTAGACTGCGTATTACAAGCAGTGACAAATGTCGACCAGGGTGAAGAAACCCTTTGTGGTAGTATTCTCTTGGTTATGGCATGTTGTACTGATAATCCTCTGGCTCGATACCATGATTGGTATGACATGAGTTTTAATAGAACCTGCCATGGTTATCTTTTTTTTTGATGAGCCGAAGCAAAGGGGGCATGGGTACAGTGCGGGTCATCATGCAGACGTGATGAAACAATGCGCCAAGTAGATTCGTAGCTGCCATCGTGCCGATGTTTCCCGCCGCTTCGGTCGAAGTGCTCACTTTTATTTTTGGGATCAGATGTACTCTCACCTTCTCGTTGGTTGATCCTGTTAATCAAGACCCTTCTTTTTCTTTGGGGGGTCTTGAGAACTAAGAAGAGTACTTTTTTTTTTTTAAATAAAAACTTTTTTACTATAACTTCTCTACTTTACTATCAATCAATGACTAAAGCTTTCGTGGTTCCTGTTCTGCTTATTTACAATCATCTTTGTCGCATACTTCTCTCTACTCTCAATATCTTTGCTATTACGACTGCTATTACTGCTCTGAAATGATTCTATACTAAGATACGCTTATTCTATTTTTGGAACCAATCACAAGATATGTTTATGTTGACTGTAAGGTGGTGTTTTTTTTTTTTGAAATTTTTATTTTTTTTTTAATTACCATAAAATTCTTTCCTTGCCTAAAATAATGATAACATAGATATATCAGCAAAACAAAATAAAAATGAATTTAGAAGATATGACCAATTCTAAAAAAAAACAAAAGAAAGCAACTCTCTAGCTTTGTTTGGGGCCAAATTGTTGGAATGCACATACTTAATGGAAAAGCTACACAAATTTCTTCCATTTTGAATATCCTCTCATCCACTACCAGTCACCAAGAAAACGACAATTAAACAAACAAGATCGCTGATTTGTTGGCAATATTCCGTGGATACAAAGAAACCCATGTTTGTTCACTGTTGATGAACTTACACAAGTTGAACAAAGTGAAAACGTGATTATGGAGGCTATCAATAGAATTTTTTTTTCTACTACAGCAAAGGTAATGACTAAGGTGTATATCTACGTGATTTATTTCCATCATTTTTAATTCTAAACACCTCTTAAAGTGCGAGCTCATAAATAAAACAGATTTTTCCCATCGTTTTTCATCTACTCATCATGACCAATATTTCACGTAAGCTACAGCAAGAACGGTTTTCAATAATAAAGCTAACCACGTCTTTAAACAGCTTAGCTCTCTTCACCCTTCCCAGCGACTGCTGCCCTGGCTCAGATTTAATGAGTAGAATAATGCTGAAGGACGAAAGATTAATGGATATAATTCTAAAATATGTAGTTGATAATCACGCGTCAAGTGAATTATATACTTTAGGCCGCTGTGAATAGGCCAACAAGACCATTTCTGATGTATTGTACCTCCCCACCACTTCAAATCTTCCACCAGTTTTAGTGGAGATACAAAATAAGGTGAACGAAGATTCTATTAGGCGAGCAATTAAATATTTCCTCTCTGGAAGAAGAATATGGAGTAAGACCAATCATGTTAATACTTTCTATCAAAGGATTTGCCCAATGAAGGTCTTAAATCAAGATTCGTCAATGCTAATAATAGCTATCTTGACGATCTCTCTTGTGACTTGTGGGCTCAAAAATGCCAAATTATATCATCAAACTCAATTGAAAATCACTTGCTACAAACACCACTGAATTCATTAGTTGCTTTGGAACCTTTCTCAGCCAACAAAAGCGAGGTATTTTGTCCATGGAAAAAAAAAAAGGAAGATCCCACAATTCAACTAATGTACAACTCCGAACAAAAAGTATCCGTTGATTTTATTTTGAGGTCAAATTTCAAACAAAGTACCTCTTCTTTTTTTTTTCCCTTTATAATTAGTAATCTAAACTCAAAACAAACATGTCTCTTTCCGAAAAAATTCGCAAAAGCTCTAAAAAAAAAGTAAAGGAAATTGACGATTTCACTCGTGGAATGATTTGTGGACTAGCAATCAAGGCAAGTTTGGAAGCTCGCCCCCCCCCCAAATTTCTAGAGAACTTGAAGGATTAGGCCTCTTGGTTACATTATATGGGAGTGTAAATCAAAACAAATATGTTCATTGTTTGAGTGACAACTTTTTGCCGTGGCTTCATGAATTGAAAAAGGAACATGTTCACGACTTAATTTTCCAAGAAGATGGCACATCCTGTCATACTGGTGAATATTGTTGGTGGTGAAAAAACAAGGCATGTATCAAGGGCTTTAACTTCTAGCCTTCCCAAAATCCTGACTTAAACCCCATTGAGAGCCTCTGGTATGTTTTAATAAAACGTATTGGTAAGAGTAGACACTAGGCAAACAATTTGAAGGAGTTGGAGGAGATTAGACACGAAGAATGGGTCAATTTAGATCAGGATATCTATGTCAAACTTTGCCGAAGTATGCTGGAAAGATTTAAGGCGTTAAAAAATCACTAGGAGCTCATACCAAGTACTGAAGCTACTATATATTTAAAATATACATGTTAATTGATATATATGTGAAATTGGGTAAATTTTGGATGATGTTTTATTATGCATTCTTTTTTTTTCATTCTTTTTTTTTCATAATTTTTTTTTCAAAATCAACAGGTAGAGCGTGTATCAAGAATTAGCCTTTTTTTTTTTTTTTTTGCAAAAAAAAAACATTTCTTTCTGAATATTCAAAAAAAATGGTTTACAAAAAAGGTACTTGCTTTAATTTTTTTGATTCTATACTATTTACCCGTCGCTCTGTAGCTTTTAAAGATTATGTCACTGCGTGTTTGAACGATCGGACAAAGTTAATTTTAAAATCCGCTTTAGAAATTGTTGAAACAGAGATTATTCAGAATTCACCAAGGCTCACCAATTTTGAAAACTTTAAAACTGATTGGAAAAGCCGGTTATCATATGCGTACAATTTAATGCCAAAACAAGACTTTATTGTGACAAGAATGAAGCATTTGGACAAGAACTTCTATAAGAATTTTGTAAGTTGAACTGGATAATAAAACATGAAAGATAATTCATCTATTTTGATAGCCAAGCAGAAAGCATATGTCCCAGCCAAAAGAAAGAGTAAGTTGAGCATACATTTCCCACTCTGCCTATACCTAACTCCATATAGATCAACACGCTGATGACGAATTAACTGTTAAAATACATGATGGCCAAGCTGAAGATCCTATATCATCTCTCTCGAACGAAACTTACGATACAGAAAGCTATAAGGGTGAATCTCCATCTTATTACGCCGATACGCTTAAAATTAGGAAATACACTTTAACATTCCATGAGTTAGACAGACAAGGAGAAGAAGGATCAAAGTGCTTGCTTGATGATGACTGTTCTCTAGATGAGCGTTTGCTTCTTTCTTCAATCGGATTTACAACTCTTACATCCAAAGACCACAAGTTGAATTCAGGTTTTTTGCGGAGGGTATATATCAACAGGTTAGACATCGGAAACGATGTATAAAGACCGAATCAACTTACCTCCCGCCTCTGGCAGTCGATGATGAGCAACTCAATTTCAATACCTTTCCAAGTAGTACTTTAGACACTGTATTCAAATCAAAATAACAGCAGTCTTGTACCTTTTCACTTGTAACCTAATGATTTTTACAGGACTAAAAGCAAGTTTTTCAACATAAAACTTGTAATACTCTTTAACTTTAGAGTTATGCTTTTTTTTTTTTTTTTTTTTTTTTCTGGGCGGGCGTTGATCTGGCCATATTGAGGCTTTTTCAATGGCTGCCTCAATGCTAGTTCGATTTGCGCACGAGCAAAATTTATTAAAGGAAGCCATTGTTGAGGAACTCATAAAAAAATTTTTTTTTTTTATACATGAACAAAAAAAAAAAAAAAAAAAAAAAAAAAAAAAGACACTTGTAAATACGATTATTTGTCTTTCAATTTCAAGACTCCAAGTTAGAATAAACTCAATCAATAACCCATACTTATAACACCTTCCAAGCTTTATGTTATTTTCTTTGCAAAAGTGCAATCGACAATTTGAAACAGCTGTTAAGTACTCAAATCAAGTATTTGGCAGATAAATGCTAGTATTTGCTCAATATTTGAACAAAAGGTATCATAATAATGCGTTTGTATTTGTTGCGTAAATCCTC
Source organism: Rhizopus stolonifer B9770 (assembly GCA_000697035.1). Lineage (NCBI taxonomy): Eukaryota > Fungi > Mucoromycota > Mucoromycetes > Mucorales > Rhizopodaceae > Rhizopus > Rhizopus stolonifer. The sequence goes on from JNDS01003406.1 coordinate 4,580, forward strand.
AGTGACCATCCAATTTATTCGGCTTAAGAATCCAGGAAGGTCTCCAACAAGATGCCCTAAGTTGTTACTAATAATATAATACATACTTGACCTTGATTGGCAGATATGACAAGACATGAAATTATATATCAATTATTTGAGCAAAAATATAAAAATGAAGAATGGTGATCAAATAGTTATTAAGTTTATAAGTGTATCTACAATTTCGTCAGAGTCTATGAGTATATTTTTAAGTCTATAATAAGGGTGCTATTGGTGTTAAATAGCTGAAGAAACGACCTTTTTTCCATAGGCCCAGCGAATATTGAAGAAGGTTTGGTATTCTGCGCATTCATCAAACGCGGCATCTATCATAATATCATATTTTTCTTTATCAAATTCAGCTCCAGCTTCAATGTATTCGTATATAAGCGGACCAAAATGTTTAAATGCAATAACCATATCCTATAAACAACAGTTAATATCGATTAAAGAAAATCCTTCTTTGCTCACTTGCCTCATACATCAACTTTCCTATATAACCTCCCCAACAGCACGGGAGAGAACCGTAATCAGAAGTAACATCTCTGAATCCTGATTCGATCATATTGTTCATCAAATCTTTCCCTTGAAAAGGTTTACCTAGCCTGTCCCGAAGAAACATGTTTACTAATAAAAAATATTTATAATGAATATTTAACAGCTGAGTTTTCTTTGAATACTTGCATGCTTTCATCACTTTCGAAAAAAGGGGTCCGGCTCTTTTAGGCGTAAGATCAGGTTCAACAAATTCAACCCAGCCATTTGGTTTGGTGATACGCAAAATTTCCTGAAACATCCAAGAAACTCTATCGGTGGGGTAAACACTGTACATTATTCTTTGGTGTACAAAATCAAATGTGTTTGCATCATAATCAAAACCATCAAATACATCCGCTTGTTTTATATGACAATTCTTTGGTTGGTGCAGCTTTTCGATTTCACTTAATTTGGCTGGTTCTGCAATGTCAAAACCATAAAATTCACATTGAGCATAATCAATAGCCATTTTTTTTTTTTTTTTTTTGATTGTATATGTGTTCAGAAATTGAGCTTTTGTTTGGATTTTCTTTTATATATATATATACAATATACAATATACATATATATATATATATATACATATATATACCTCGCATCCAAACACCGTGTGGTCCACAACCAATATCTAATGTTTTACTACCAGGTGTTGAAAGTACATCATCAATTGGAGCAAAAAAGTTGCCTTGAAATAAGTGTTTAAACAAATAATGTTGGCCATGTAGTCGAGTAACTTCCGCTTCGTTATGTGGAAAAATATATTCTCTTGGTAACTTGGGCTGACACGAAGAAGATGCTGAAATGTTGTTGCTGCTGTCGGTTAACGACGAAAGGCTTTTGGTGCTTCTTTCTTTGTTTATCTTTTTCGTTGAAATTTGGTTACCCATTAAACAAAAAAAAATAAGGAAAAGAAAAAAATGGAATTAAATTAAATACACTTCAAAAGTTTTTTTTTTTTTTTTTTTATCCTCACCCGTTACACAATAGTACTGATTGCATTCATAATATTTGACAATAGTTTTTCTTTCTTTCCTTTCTTTTAAGAAAAAAAAAAAAAGGAAAGATTTTTTTTTTTTTTTTTAAAAAAAAAAATCCTCCAACACCTTTGCCTTCGATTTCATTATTATAGAGAAAAAGCTCATCACAAAATGGCTCATTTTTCAATTTCAGACGATAATTTTTTGAAAATCTCCTAAAACAAACAATTGTTGAATTTTACTACTTTTTTGAATCACAATTCCGAGTAATTTAATTGCAATTGGATTGGAACTAGACATGTATACCACATTCGCTTATTGGCTTCTTTAAAACCATTTCCATTATACCTTTGGGTAGTCATTTCCTCTAAAAGCATGAAACTATGCAGCATCATGGTTTTACAATATAATGTCTTCAGTAAATGTATTTTATCTTGATAAGAAAGAACAATCACATTACTTGAAAGTCCAAAGACAAGCCTTCAAGCTGGATTTCTTAGTGTATAACAACAACTATCGAGCAAATAATTGTTTTCTACAAATGGCAGCAAAATTGGAAAATCATCAAACTGTGACATCCCAAAGGAAACTATTCTTGATAGTATTGATCAAGCTAAATGTTATAGCCATGCTTTTTATCAAAGATGCGCGAGGTGACGATCCTTTACTATAGAGATGGTAAAGATGTGGTCTACCAAAAGGACCCAGTATCTTGCTCCTGAAGTAAGCCAGGCCCCCCGCGATGCAACATGTCATCTTTGAGCCTTCTATCAGCTTTTGAGGTTCATTTGCTCTAGCAGGATTTTCTGCTGAACCGACACGGTCACCTTTCTTCTTGATGTTTCCACATTTGATGGTAATAATCCTTGCTAAATCCCTCTCCGTAAGTGGTATTGTATGGAATACTTAGTATTCCAAGACGACTATCTCCTCATTGAGATTTTTGAAAAAACAGAAAAAAAAAAAAAAAAAAAAAAAAAAAAAAAAAAAAAAAAAAAAAAAAAACACTAAAGAAACGTGAGTCAAGTTATTTTCCCTCCCTTTAATCCATCTTACCTGATACAAATTGAATAAAGAAGATCATGATTTCTCTTCAGGCAATAGGGAATGAAACATTCTCTGTTTTTGACACAATACAGCCACACGCTGCGCTCTCTCTTGATTTCTAAGAAAGAACTTTAATCATGATACAGTCTAAAACGGTTAACTTGCCAAAAGAGAGAGCGTATGCGGGAATTTTGGCTTTTTTATATGTGGGCCATTCAGGCGTGCATTTAGGATACACGCCATAATCATCGACCTTCAGATGGTCCATACTACCAACATCTTTTGTATATTCAGAGAAACGAGCATCGGGTATTCTATCTTCTGTGATGCTGTTGTATTCAAGTATAGTCAGCTCAGTATTCAATGCTTTATTTAAACAAAAAAAAAAAAAAAAAAAAAAAAACGCTCATTGTGATCTTTAATGTCCGTACAATCACACCATGAAACTGACTTCTTATTCCAATTTCTCATCACGTATACCTCACACTTCTTGAATAGACCTAATTGAACACATCACGATAAAAGCAATTGTTCTCTCGGCATCGAGTACGAGTGTTGATAATTGTGTAGCTGATCCGTTCTTAGCAAAACCCAATCGCTCGTTTTACTTGGTCAAAATAACAGATGATACATACAGATGATATATATAGATGTTAGAGTTGCTATATGGAAGTAGTAACACTGGAGGACTGGAGAAACGGAAGGTGATAGCAGATGCTTACAGTTTGGATTAAAGATTAACCGAATACTTTAATAATCGAATAAAGAAAGGAAAAAGAGAAGGAGTAAATAGGAAATGTCATATTATTAAGAAAAACATTTATAATAATTAGCATAAACATTATAGATATAGAATATAACAAAGTAACTTGTTCATGACAATGAATAAAAGTTAAAATAAAACTGCTATTTTATGGTGTAGTGTGGTATATATCATGGTGTACTTTATGGCGCGTATAGAATTAGTCGTGATATTTGACTTCTCTCAGTTGAAAAAAAAAAAAAAAAAAAAAAAAAAAAAAAAAAAAAAAAGATACAGAGAAGACAGAGCTGAATTTTATACAGTCAACACATGCATATATTTCAATCATTTGATTTATCGACTGATACCTTTATAAAGAGAAAAGGAGGCAATGAACAAACCAGTTTGATGTGTATCCAATGGCCGCGAATGACGTGTCAACTCTAATAATTGATGAGTTGAAATTTATTATTTTCAACCCCCTTTTATACACACAAAATAACATAAATGTTTGGTGAACTTCGTAGGATGAATATGCGACAGGTGATGAAAGAGAAAAAGCATTCCGAAAAAAAAAAAAAAAGAGGACTAAAAGAGATTCAACATACAGGTCGCGCTACAGATCTTAAACATCTTGGCTGTAGGTGCAACTACATTGATGGTTTGGAAGGCATTATCAGTTTTCACCAATAATGAAAGTCCCATTGTCGTTGTATTAAGGTACATTCGATTACAAAAAAAAAAAAAAAAGAAAGAAAAGACATTAAAACAATATAAAAAGTGGAAGTATGGAACCTGGTTTTCAACGTGGTGATCTGTTGCTTTTAACATTACCAAAAAACGAACCTGTGGCCATCAACGATATTTGTGTTTTTAAATTACCAGGACGAGATATTCCGATCGTTCACAGAGTACTGAAGATTCATGAAAAGTATATATTTATATATGGAGGTTACCAGTATATTTATCAAAATATTTATAAAATAGTGAAAGCGGGAAAGAGTTTATTTTGACAAAGGGTGACAATAATCCAAGGGACGATCGTGTTTTGTATGACAGAGGACAAATGTGGATTAACAAGGAACACATTGTTGGCAAAGTGAAAGGGTAAAGATCATCGTAGTTCTGTACATGTTGCTTTAATTAACCCTTGAAAAACAATAGCTTCTTACCCTATGTTGGTATGGTAACGATTTTAATGAACGATTATGCTTGGATGAAATATGCAATACTAGGTGTACTCGGTTTGTTTATTCTTGTTCACAGAGAATAAGAAATATCTTATTGCAACAACAACATAAAAAAAAAAAAAGAGAGAGAGAGAGAGAGAGAGACACTGCTTTACGGTTGTGTTTGAATAAATATCCCCCCTGAATTTTCTGTTTTAGTTCTTTATTTACTTTTTTGAGAAATGCGCTGCACGAAATCTCGGTTCGTCAAGTTCATTTTTAATTAGTTTCACGTTTTGCCCACGTATAGAAGTATGATATATCAAGGAACAGTAAGTGTAATCTCTGTCTGGTTCAGATTCATCCGTGCTCACATCTTGGAAAAAGTTAAATGGCGTCTTTTTGCTGCGATCATCCAATTTCTTTGTTTCATTCTTTAGTCGTGAATTTACTTGAGAGGAAGAAGCGGTTCGATCATTCTTTCCCAAAAAAAAGGGATTTTCACGAATTGAACTTAGCCAATCTTGAATTTGAAAGACTTTGTCTGTTGATAAGAATGAATGCATCAAGCGACTTTGCAATTGATCCTGTTGACGTAGTGTTTTGGTGCGAGTGGTTGGTTCTTTTGGGGGATGGGCAAGAGCTGAGCCGTGGCAGCCTGGTGAAACACAATGATTGTTTGAAATACCGTCAGGCAATGACAATTTGCGCATCTTACACAATACAAATGCCCATCTCTCCAAGTCACTCAATGTCCGTGCCTTCATCATATAACATTGACCATCCAGAGATCGAATACACAATGATTTTGACTTGCGTTTGAAGAGGTTGTTTTGACTGCATTTCAAAATAGTAATTGCCGAAATGTCACACACATTGAGTGTCCACTTGGGCAATTGGTAATAGCTTGCGTCTTTACATAAATCGCTTTCAGTTGATAGTCGAGATAATCTGTCCTTGGGTGTGGCTAGTAGAAGTGAAGTGGCAGATGCACTTATGCAGCTTTGCAAATCGAGAGTACAGCTAGATAACGCCTTGATCTTCTTTGGTAGTAAACAAATCAAAGATGAACCATCAAATCTAAATAATCTCCAAACCCACTTGTCTCCTCTCTGGAAGTAAAGGTATCCTTCAAATATAGGTGCATTGGCAGGAAGCTCTTCTACATTTTGTGTAATGTTGGTTTGGTTTGATAAACGATCAGTTGTCACCATGTGAGCAGGTAAAAAAAAAAAAAAGTAGAAAAGAGGAAAAAAAAAAGAGAACAATACATGATAAACCCCAAAGTGACTTATAAGTCGTCACTATATAAAGAGAAAAGTATGCATAACCCTAAAAATACTCACTTTTTTTTCTTGCCATTCTATTATTATCTCAAAAATAATCTGCACAATGCATGTATACGCGCTTATTTTCTATCTTAAATATGCAAAATCCTGTCTTTGTTTTCCTTCTCACAAATTACGTCAATTAAGCTCCTTAAAACCAGATAATGTTGTACAGGCAGAAATAATCTTCTCGAATATCTTTCTTTACTCAGCTTTTATACATTGGATCCACTGTTCATTGTATTTGCCTGATTGCATTCCTTTCAATGAACGCAATTTGCACATCGTATAGAAGCAATTTACTCACTCGCTGTCTAAAACTCTCTTTGCTAACTGATACTAAAAAGAGAAATTAAATTGAGATTTGACTATCGGTGCGCACTGTAGAAGGGATAATTTTAGACGCATCCCAAAATGGACAAGTAATGAAACTCCTTTGTTAACGTATATCTACTACATAAAGTAGAAGCACGCTCATCGGATTGTTATCAAGAAATCATTTTAAAGTATAGTATAACTTTTTTTGAGAATCCTCATTACCTTTGCTATTGTAAACAAAGAAAAACAAATAAAAAGAATGTCTTGTTTTTTATTTCTATTTCTTTTCTTTTCTTTTTCAAAAAATATCTTCATGCTGGCGGCACCTTAAAAGTTTATTATAGTAAGGATAATCCGTCATATCTTAGTCCTCAAGCATGGTGTAGATGTTTGGGATGTGATTTGAGATACACCCTGTATCAATATCTTTGATAGTGAAGACAACAGTCAAAGAATATGTGCATAAACTCATGTACACTCAATGATATACATCTCTTAACAAACAACGAAAGTACAGCTATTACTAACCTAGACTTTGTTGGGAGCCATAAATATTTATGCTAGATATTTAAGACTGACGGCAACCACAATTAACCAAGTGACAATAAACTCAAGGCCGTCAAATTCTCCTACATAGATATAAAGCTAGATCAAAGAAAAGTACAATCGCCTCTCTTATCATTTAAGCAGATAAAAACGTGAGATACATGTTAAGCCTTTATACTAATCGCAAATGCGATAGTATTAACCATCTAATACAAGAGCATGTACAAACATATACAGATCTATTATTTTATTTGTTACTAATTATTGATTAGACGTGTCAAATACCTTTCCTGTTCAATACTTTGAAGTACCTCTAATTTTACTTCAGTGTGCAAAGTGTAGATAGACAAAAGAAATCACCTTTAATGAGGCAGATCACTCGAAAAACAGTTTAAATCTTGTGCTACCGAACACTGCACCTGAATCTCATTTTTAGCTTTTCACATCTCTATGTCATGTTTCAGCCTCCCATAGATTGAAAATCAAAGAACTGTATCTGCATGAGTGTTTTGACTTTTACACTCTTTCACAGAGGGCCTATTCAAATAGCCTATTTTTTATTTTTATTTTTTAATGAAGGAGAGTATCGCGCTTTACATTTTCAATCAAATTAGGTTTCAAGTAAACCTGGTTTGTGAAAATCAACTCACCAATAATTTCCGTGTACGACGTGGATAATCATAACAAAAACCCACTTTTTTTTTTTGAAAGGGAAATACACCTTTTATTTTTAAACGCAAATCACTGTATGCCTCTATTTGCTTTTGAAATCTAATTTTCTGCGTAACCTTGTCTGAACTTTCTTTGAAAATGATGATGTATTACTTGCATGAATTTTTATTGATGTTTTTAATTCACAAATTACTCAACACCGTTCATTTTGATGCAGCATGAGTGGAAACGATCAATAAGTAAGTTAATTATAAAAGCATAAAGACAATCTTACTATTTTTTTTTTTTTTTATAGAAACCAACAGCTACTTCATTGGCTAAGAAAAGAAAGGAAACTAAGTTAGTCATAATTGAATATGAACTTGTCATCTTAATTTTTGGAATGGAGCCATAACGTAGAAAAGAAATGTATAAATAGCTTGTTGTTCCCATGGCCAACTCTCATCTATTGTATTCAAAGGGTTTTTTACTGATACCTGCTACTTTTCAAAACGTAAGTGAAGTTAGTGAAGTCATGTAATCAAGTCGGATTTACTAACTATGACTTATCGTCTCTTTAGCCTTTGATTTATTTAGTGGTTAGAGGACATCTCTTGTCATGCTTTAGTCTGGCCAGACTTCCAGTTGAACTGAGCAGCTGCACTCGTTCTGTAGAGCATTAATGCTTGATCAGTCAATATACGATATATTGATGATGGCCTTGTGTATTTTTTGAAGAATAAGGGTGGTTCCATTTAAATCGAAGATGAATAAAGGAGTGGATAGCAGCCAATGAAAAGTATAAAAGGATTACAAGTTTTTATTGAATAAACAATATACAGTCTTCTCTTTTCTTTTTATTATATTTCTTTTTACACTTACTTTACGCCTTTAAAATCAATACTAGTTCCCTTTTACCTGGTTACTGTTTTAAGTTTCAAGCCATTCAAGGTAAAGCATATATCAATACGTTATATATCTCGTTGATTATGAATATAAAGCGATTGAATATTCATTTTTTTTTTAGTATTATTTTCTTTTAATCTGTCAAATTGACAGGTGGAGGGGGGCTTGGGGAATCACCATCTCGGAAAGCAATCCAAGTATCTCGAGATCATCGTGCTTTAGCTGTTTTCGGGAGTTTTTGGCTTGAAGCCTTATTGTACTTTCTGCTTTGATAGATGTGCTACGGTCTTTAGCGACGCCTTTTTGATGGGTATAACCATTATTCACTTTAATTACAGCGTTCTAAATTAAACGAAACCAAAAGCATTAGTTACTATTTATCGCTTTCAGTAAATAGCTTACTTTGGAAGAGAGAAGATGTAGAGCAATGTCTAGCGCATTATCTATATTTGATAAAGAATTGAGTATGGTGCTATGGAATCTTTCGGTTGCTACATAAACTCCAGGGGCGGAAAGAGAAAGATTCAGAATCACAATCTCCAAACCGCAAATTTGGATGCAATCGACATTATCGATATTGTGTCCTTTTCTTAAAAACATATCAATTATCAATTTGCATTCCACCAAAAGTTTACAATGATCAGATTGAAATTTGACAAGCCCTGGATCGTCTTTAGATGCTTCTAGAACTGTAGTGTCTATCTCTTGATTAAGGCGTTGTGCTCTTTCATCAAATATGATTCTCAAATCGATTTTCAAATCATTTTTAAATTGAACGACATTTAAAGATAGCTTCGTATCTCCCCTAAAGAGCCAATATTGTAGGTAATACGTTAGTTTTGATTGATAAGTATACATAATAAGGTAGAAAGACTTACCACCTCAATCTTGAACCAGTTCCTGTAAGTAATCTTTCCATTATTGGAGGCCATATCTTGCAAATAAAATCCCATTCGGGATTGTCAATATCATCTTGATAAAGATATTGGTGATGTTTAATTAATTTCAATACTGTTTCAAAGACAAAAAGACAGAAATCTTCATCCTCATATATTTTATCTTCAACTTCATACAGTTCTTAAAATGATTTGATTGTACGATATAAAGATATCCAGTTTGATCTAAATGATCGGTTACTTTTGTAATTTGAGAAGATCTCTTTTAAATTTTCTTTAATATCATCATGTTTGTCAATTTGATATCCTTTTGCAGAAAATGTTTTTCGAAGTTCTGTCCACTGAGAGCCGGTGAAGAGAGTGCTTTGAACTTCCGGATAATCAAACGATAAGTCGATAATTGAGTTTAAGCCAAGACTATAACATATTAGCGTAAGTCATCAACTCGACCTCAGGTTTTATTTTATTCAAGCACACATCGTTAGTTACTTTACTATTGATTGTTCATTAGGTTCAAGAAACTTGAAGGGATAAGGCTACATTTTTTATATGAGGTCCAACTGATGAATCTAGACCATTGATGAAGATTTTATCTACTTCTTGTACCTGCAAGTATAAGAATAGTAAACATTAACTGTCACATAACTCAGTATATATATATTCAATTATCATACTATTTCTACATAGTTTGAAATAGATGGAGGAACAGTTGTCTTTTTCTTGATTTTCTTCAACTTTTCTTAGCCAATGAAGTAGCTGTTGGTTCCTATAAAAAAAAAAAAAAAAAAAAAAAAAAAAAAAAAAAAAAGCATCTATGTGTTCAATTAGATCAAGTGCATTTAGACTTCAAGAAAAAGAAAACTATGATCTTATCAACGTTGTAGCAGATGGGTTCTGTGGATACTGGTGTTTAGCTGCTGTGTATTATGGGCACGAAAAAAAGTCCTGGGAAGTGAAGATGAAAATGAGAGATACACTTCTGAACAATGAAAATTTCTGCCGGACCACATTTGGTGATTATGTTTTGTTCAATTCAGTAAAAGAAAGTGTGTGCTATGGAATTGAAGAGATCATTGGAAGTAAAACTATTCAGTGGCCTTTGTTTTATGACACTGAAGCTGAAAGCCTAACAGTGAAGGCTCCCCGCTCAAACTAGTTTATCTCTCCAGATGTGTTTCACCGAACCACTGAAGGGTCAGAGGCAACTCCCCCAATGCTAATGATTTTACAAACAACTGGTAATAACCATTGGGTTACATTTAAATCCACAAGAAAAACAAAGAAGATACTCTGGCCAAGACCCTCTATGCTTCTCCGGGAATAAGTTTGAAAAAAAACCCCCCGGTAAAGGAATAAACTATAAGCGTTCAGATTGGAGCAAATGCCTTCATTTCTATCCTCGTAAATAGTCATATATGATTTTATTTTTTATTTTATTTTATTTTTTGAAAACATGGCAAAGTTATCCTCATTAGCTGTAGTATTATCAGTAAGCATCATTGTCGACTCGTTTATTTTTAAGATGTTTAGGAAATATCATATATGACTTTGTGTAGTGAAGTGTTTTTTTTAAAAAAAAAAAAAGTCAATTCTTGGTATGAGGAGGGTGACAGATTTTTTTTTTTTGGAGATGATGCTTAAAAATCTATTCAAAAACCGGTGAAAAAAAAAAAATGAGGGAGGTGACGAATAGTACAAAAAAAGAAATTTAGGAGGGTGACATTTAACTATTCTCTAAAATAAAAAGTCGAATTAACACATTATAGTATTGCAATATGTTATCAGCAAAAGAACAAGACACGTATGTTGTTTCTGCTTTGGGTGCAGTTGGTACAGGAAAATCGAGTCTTTTGAATGCAATTACTGGCGAATACTCATTTCAAACTGGAAATGGTGTAGAAGTAAAAAGAAGGGGAAGCTTAAAAACAAGACACCTAAATCCATCTTTTTTTTTTTTTAGCTTACAACACAACAAGTAGACGGACAAACAAAGGAATGGAAATTCGCACCTTCTTTACAATTCTGTCATTTGATTGACACACCAGGTTTAATAGATTCAAATGTTCACGATCGTCAAGCTATTAGTGAGATGACACGTTACTTTAAATCTCTTCAATACGGAGTAAGTGCATTTTTCTTAGTATTTAATATAAACGATATCAGGTAAAAATAGAAATAGTATCACTTATTTTCTCTAATATGTATGTGCTCAAAATAGATTAGATGCATATACTCAGAATATGCTTGTTCTCTTTCATCAACTTCTTGGAAAAGATTTTTGGAACTTTGTTATTGTTGTCTTTACTCATGTTGACGAAGAATTTCGCGATGACTTGGAAGATAACATGGATGCTGTAACAGCAAGTGACGGTAAAGAAAGAAAGAAAAATGAATCGTGAACATAGAGATAATCATGAACTCCCCCTCTTCCCCCCCCCCTTTTTTTTATACAGATGGCTTTGTTGCAGAAATTAGAAGACTTTATAAACTCCCAAAAAGCTTTCAACCATCAGTCATTTTTACATCTACACAAAATGTGAAAAACAGTAGTTACACTCAAAGACATATCCGTGAGTTGTATTTCGCTGTGGGCATGTGTGAATCTAGAAACAGTGGCAAGAGATTCAACTGTAACTGGTTTCGACAGATCATGAATATTCCTAATGAAGAACAAAAATCTAATTTTATCGCAGATAGTATTAGAGATGCTTGGTCTTCCGTATCTAATGCTTGTCAAATGCAATAATAAATATGCAAAAAAAAAAAGAAAGTCTATTTTATTTGTTTGGGATTTTTTGTATTTTTAGAATAAGCTTTGTCCAAAAGTATATTTGCCCCAGGGGAAACTTCTAAATGAAGGAATTCCTTTTTCTTTCAAATTGACTTCAGCATCTGTCAAATACTCCATGAAAACAACGTCCAGAAACTTTCCAAATTTGTAACCCGAGTCATGTGCAACACCCATATTTTGAAAGTTGAACTTGGAAAATAATAAGATCGATCCTTCATTATCTGCTGTGATACTTGCAATTATACTGCGAAATTTCATTTCTCGTCCAACACGCAATAATTCCTTCAACATTGTCGCTCCAAGACCTTTACGTTGATGTTTTTGGTGAATATAAAGAGAAATCTCGGATGTTCTGTTTAAAAGTGTGAGATATAAGTGAAAAAAAAAATGTATTTCTTACAAGACGTAGGCTGGATGAGGTCTAAATGAACCAAGACAAGCATAGGCAACAGCCTTGTTGGTTTCCTTTTCTGCTGCAACAATGAGGGGGTAACCTTTTGATTTTAAATCCTTCATCCATGACACCCTGTTTTCCATAGATACGGTATCATAAGCAAAGATACAGGTTGAATTGATAATACGTTCATTAAATATTTCAAACAACTGAGGCACGTCTTCCTCGGTGGCTTCTCTTATAACATAGTTATCCATAACTATTGATTTTCGTAAAAAAAAAAAATTGAAAAAGAAACAGAAAAAAAGACATTTTAAAATCTTTAAATGGAACCGTTACTCCGCATTTTCGGCCAAAGCTTTTTTTTTTTTTTTTTTCATTTAGGCTTTTATCTATCTAAAACCATGATGCGGTTACTCCGGATTTTCCGCCAAAACTCCTTTTTTATCTGTTCAAGACTATGAAACGATAGTTCTGAATTGTTGTTCTGATCTTTAGGCATATCTCGCAAGAAAGGAATTTTGTAAACACCTCTATAAAAAAAAAAAAGCGATCCCGCTTCAGATAAAGTTTAGGTTTCCATGCCCAGTACACAACTCTAAATAAATTACATTCGTATTTGTCAGATACTATTCTAACATGATTATTAAAAGTCTTTGCCTCATAAAGGGAAAATGGGTATTTGCAAAGGTTTGCAATCATTTATTATTATAAAAAAAAAAGGGGGTACACTTATGAGAAAAGTTATATCAGTGCATTTTGTTAAAATTAAAATAACTTCTGGGTAATCATCGCTAGAACAACACTAAATTTTGAAGCCACAGCAGTGCTTTCGTGAGGGTTTTTTTTTATGTTTGTTTTTTTCATTAATTTCCTTCTCCCTTCCTCGTCCGAGACATTTATAACATTGACATATTGTGGTATTGGACAGCTCATTTACTCAACACGTTTAGAGAACTTCCCCTACCATTTGTTCAAATATGTTGGATCGCCTCAATATAGTGCTTGTACTGTAATTCAAGACTTATTATTATGCTTCATTTTGAGCCTATTTAAGTGGGACTACTCGTATCTAAACCGAATGTCCTTGTGAATGGTGTACCAGGACTTTTTATTTTTATTTTTATTTTTTGAGAAAACGAAACATAACATTATATCTTGCATCTGTGTAAGCATACGCAAGATGTATTTTGACGAATTTACCTTGAGAAACAATGTTTTTTTTTTAAAGGTATACTATTAAAAAAAAAGACGTTTGTTCATTCAAATATTTTTTGAAGCCTTTACGAAATTATTTTTATGTATCTTGTAATAGATGACCTGATTCGAACTTTCCTCTTGTTTATTTGAGACACTGAAAAGTCTTTTCATAACTTTAATAAAAAAAGACGTCCCTCTTTCTACTCAAAGTTTTTTTTTTTTTTTTTTTTTTGTCCTTTCAAAGTTTGTTCACTAATTCTCCTACACTACCACTTTCATATACTATTATTAACAAGGAACTGAAATGAGACAAAATTAGTTATGATTGCTCTTAGGAATTCAGATAAAAATCTACTAGTACTTTTCTAAAAGTGGCACTATTATAGATATATGAAAGGGAAATTAATTTCCTTATTGTATCTTACATAAGCTTTTAACAATAATATTATACCATAACAAGTATTTATACGTGTATATAAGAGAAAGCTTTCTTCATTTTGATTGGAAAAGAGTATAAATAATGGTGTCAAAATTAGTATATAGCTGTTGGTTTTTGTCAAAATTAAGCCAGAGGTCTAGCAGGACAAAACTTGTGCGGCTGTCGATAGTTGTGTTCACTAAATTAAGTTGTGTTCTGTTAACTTATAAATAGATGTAAAATAAGCTATATTTTACTCTTGGATGATCTAAGCATATATGAATAACGCATACAGAGAAATATAGAGGAAGCTGAAAAAACTTAATAGTTTAAACAATATGATTGGATATTATAATTTTTTGAAAAGTATATATTTATTTACAGCTCATCATTTTCAACAAATGAGGAATTAGCTCAGCGGTAGAGCGGAAGATTGCAAATCTTTAGGTCCCGTGTTCAAACCACGGATTTCTCTTTCTTTTACCATTTTTCAATGGTGTTGTTGAGTTCTAACTTTTAATTTTACTGCTGTTGTCACATAAGTAAGCAGGCTTTGGTAATGTAATGTCGAGTCTATTTTTGTCAGTGTTGCTCAGCAACCTTTTATTTCTCGGAACACCGAAAACATTACACAGTGTGACGACGAAGATGTATATTGGCCGGAGGATAGTAACACCGACTCGTGCGAGGAAAATCAACTTTTGGATAGTACTGAAAGATCGTACCAAAAGATCGTATCGAAACATCGTTATCAAACCAAGACTGTAACCAGTTTGAGCGAGACCTCATAAAACTATAAATACTTCAGCAACTTTTCAGCTTTTACAAACTTTACTTTGACTTTACTTTTGACTTTACTTTTAACTTTTACCTACTTTTGAATTTTACTTTTTATTTTTACTTTTATTTTTATCTTTACCAACTTTGAATAAATCAATTATCCTTATTCTTTGATTATATTCCAAATACTCTAAAGTCAAGTCCCTTGAAGCCAATAATCTTCATTGTAATCCCTTTTATTATCTTTTTATATCTTTTTTATTCTTACTTTATCAACACAACCAAGATTGATCTCCTCTACAAGATCTGGTGGTCACTTAAACGAACAATATACTCTCTATTTTTGAACTCAATATCAACTGATTGATACTTTATTCACAACTTAAACTTATACAACTACACTCTTAAAAAGAACTATAGCCATAATTACAACAGAATCAACAACAGTAGCCGTTGAAAAAGTATCACAAAATCAACAACAATAGTTGTCAAAAAAAAATTACAAAAATAGAAAAACCTCAAAAAAAAAAAAACTAGTATAAATATCTCTCGCTACCTCTAAAAAACTTAACTTCTACTTAACTTCACTTTTAACTTTATCTTTTTACCTTTTTTACTTAATAAATCGCAAGTGTTTTTTTTTATAAACTTTTGATCTTATTATCAACATACAAGTCAAGTCCTTTGAAGCCACTATATCTTCATCGTAATCCCCTTTCTATTTTACTCTTTTATTTTTACTTTACTTTTTACTCTATACTCAACTTAAGTCTGATCCGCTTAAAAAGATCTGGTGGTCACTCTACAAGAACCTATCTTATTCTATTCCAAACAAGAAATATCTATTATTCTAGCAATATTGCTCTTACTTTATCCATCACAAACTACTCAAACTCTACTAAAAGACTTTTTACAATAGTACGGGCCAAAGTGATGCTGCTCAGTATTTTTTTTATTCCTTGGAACGCTGTTGCACAGCAGCCCTCCTTTTGATCACTTTCATTTCACTTTACTTCATTTTTACTTTATTTTATCTTTTTTCACTTAATAAATCATTAGTGTTTATTTAATAAACTTTTGATCTTATTACCAACAAACAAACAAGTCAAGTCCTCTGAAGCCAATATGTCTTTATCATAACCCCCCCCCCTTTTTTTTTGCGTTATTCTTTTATCTTTGCTCTACCTTTTTACTTTTTACTCAACCCAGGTCTGATCGGCTAAACAGAATCTGATGGTCACTCATACAAGAACTAAACTTATACATTTTTAATACAAATCATCTCTGCTTCCAACATCACTGCTTTTACTTTCCCCTATCACAAGCTATTCAAACCCGAATTCACACGAATCTTGAAAAGTGTTTAAAGGAATCTCAAAAAAAAAAAAAAAAAAAAACTAAAAAATACAGAATTTACAGTTCAATTTAATCCGGTTTAAGTGTGTTATAAGGTAGAACAAATAAAAGCCGTAAAGTTGTTGTATTGATAGACAATGCTTCGTATTACGTTGCTTATTTTAAGCTAAGTAGCATTGAATTTGTTTTCTTACCACTTAATACCATATCAAAACTTTAACCTTTGGACGCTAGAATTATAAACAGCTTGGAATGTCAGTACCTGTAAAATATGGCTTTCATAATGGTAAACATAGACTAAAAGTAATTTATTTTAGTAAACTGCACCACAGAAGGTTCGCAATGCTTATATCCACGCCAAACGGATAAAGAACAAATCAAAGCCCTTAGGGCCGATATTAGCGCAATCTACAAGCTTTGTCAGCTAACTTCCATGCAATTTATCAAGTAGGCTTGATCATATGTAACAAAGGATACGATTGCCAACTTTTGGAAGCACACGAAAAAATTTTGGAACAGCCCGTTCTAAACGAATATGAACTTGGCCAGCAAATGATCCAAACGAATTCTGAAGCCAATTCAACTACTCAGCGGTTGTTTTCAGTAATGTATCCAAGTCAAAACCTAGAAAATACTCAGTTTTACGACGATGATAACGACAAAACGGGTACTGAAGAGGGTAATCATTTAAAAGGACAGTTTCATTTTAGGCTTATACGTTGGGTTTTTAAGTCATTTTAGCTGATCGAACATTAGATCGTACGGTTGAAAAAGTTTTTGAAAGAGTTGAAGAAGGAAATGAAGAAATTGAGACAATTTTACGAAAGCGTAGAAGAGACGCAACCAAACTTGACTTGGGCTTGATTTTCACAAACCTTGATCCATCGAATGTAGAGTACTTAAAGCAGGAACAAGAGGTATTCCGAAATCAAATGCATTCTGAGTGAGAGTATGACGTAATCGAGAGAGCACTGTACTTGAACAATACATGAATTCATTTTTTGTGTTGGTTTATTGATTACTAAGAAACTCTTTTAAAAAAGATAATAATAATAATAATAATAAAAAAAAAAAAAAAAAAAAAAAAAAAAAAAAAAAAAAAATGGATTTCAGAGTTTTCCTAGAAAAAAAACACAACTGATGTAATGAGGTTTTTGGGTATGACTGATATTGGTCTCATAGCTTATATATTTTACAGATACGATATTTAGTCGATGTAAACTTTATTTGTTTCATTGCAAATGTTGAAAAAAAAAAAACCTTTTCTGTCTTCCTTCTCGTCTATCATGTATTTAGCGAGATTTAAGCGATTTTTTTTTGTCTTTTCTAAGACAAAGAGAATGAGTTATGTATCTACATGAGAACCTCCAGATCTTACTATATCAATACCAACTCCTTCCATGTTAAATCCAAGTTTAATCTATTCAATAAAATCTAGTAATTTACCTTAAAATGGGTCAATCATCGTTACTTTAAATAAAAAAAATCTTTTTATAACAAGCTAACACTAATACTATTTTTATTGTTCTTGTCATAGTATTTGGAAGCTTTTAAATATTACAGTGAAAAGATCAACGAATACACTTTTTTATCAAGTTAAAATTGAGTTATCGATTTTTTCTTGCAATAGTACAATGCACTAATACTGGAAGGAGAGAGGGGAGGGTTTAGCTATTTAAAAGATTTAATTTTCAATGAATATGTTTTATAACACTGTATTCTAAAGAAATATATTAAAAATAAAAATTGGTTATACGTAGAAAATTTTGCTTCTAAGATAGTAAGTTTTATTTTATGCAAATATAAAATTTTATACACCTTTCCAAATTGTATGCAATAATATTAGCTGTTTATATGAAATGCGTAAATTCTGATGCTCTATTTTGCTTTGGGTAATCGTTCAAACTTTTATGTAATGGTGAAGGGTGTTATGATTTCTAAACAAACGCCGTAACGACCGTTGATAGATGCTTTAAATCAACGATAAAACATGTTGCGATAATTTTTTTGCTTTTCGTAAGACATTTTTGGGGAGGCTGCGGAAATATGAACATCCCGCTCTTACTCTACCATCATATCGTATAAAGATAAAAAACAAACTAGGTATTTAAGCTTACATCTTTTTGTTCAAATATTGTTACACCAACACGTCACTAATCCTTTCATTGTTCGTTCGGGGTTTTCACGTCACTTTTTCTTCCATTTTTTTTTCTTTTTTTTTTTTTCATAATGTCAGGTGTAGCTCAAAAGAGGCCTTTTGCCACTCTTGAAGTCGATGAAAACCAACCAAAAGTGTAAACGATGATAATAAAAGAGCAAATAACCATTCAGAATCTAACTTAACATTATATATTAGTCCAATGTCAATTCAAGACAAACGCCTTTGTACAGACATCTTGAACAAATTAAAAAGGAATCCTTTTGCAGTGGCCTTTCTTCAACCTGTTGATCCTGTTTATTTCAACATTCCAGATTATTTTGATATTGTCAAACGACCAATGGATTTGAGTACGATCCAAAAAAAGATGGATCGATATCAGTCCAAGGAAGAGTTCATTGCCGATGTTCAATTGATGCTCGACAACTGTTTTCTTTACAACAATAATTCAGATCCGATATGTAATCAAGCAAGAGAATTAGAAAAGGCATTTAAAAAACAATTGGCTAAACAAAAAGTAAATAAAACACCATACACACACACGCACACACACACACACACATACATATACAAATATATATATTCACTCATGTGCATGTAGGAAAAAAAAGCGTCGCTCTCTATGCCAGAGGAAGATCATAAGCATTGTGTATCAGTGATTAAGGAATTCAAAAAACCAAAACATGATCTTTTTACTTGGGCATTTGAAAGACCTGTTGATGCATCAGCATGGGGAGCTACAGACTATTACGATGTTATCAAAAACCCCATGGACATGTTGACTATCGAAACAAAATTCAATCAATCGAAATATACAAGCGAAGACCAGTTTTACAGTGATTATAAACTCATGTTTCAAAACTGTTATAAATATAATCCACCTCATAATGAAGTACACCAGTTAGGAAGGCAGTTTGAGGATACATTTGAGAAATATTGGGACAAGATTCATGGTAGACCAACAACAGAAAAAGCACCAATAAAGCAAAGTAAGAAAAAAAAAGTAAAAGTAATAAATGTCTTATTTCTTAAAAGATGTTATGATCACACCGCCTTTTACTCAAGATGAAACGACAGAGGACCATGATATTGATATACAAACAAATAGCTCAACGCCCACCGGTAAATAATGGAGAGTTGTATCTAGTTTATTTATTGTAGTATAGAAGGACGTAATGTATTGAGAATTAAATTGAACATAAAAAAGCCTGAAAAAGAAGTAAAGGTAAGCAAACAGCGGTTTGATCTACATTACTTATGCATACATTTACTAGGCTTCTCCACCGAAACCGACAGTAAGAATACCTGGGTTATCACTTTCAAAGGACCCACCCAAATTAGCCACCAATCAGCAACCCCCTTCACCACTTGTTGAGAAAAAAGAACAACGACCGATTGTGGGTTTAAAAAACCAAGAGAATTGGATTGCACAGGCCAAACGACGAGCTCTTGAACAACAGCCAGTTGTTAATAAACAGAAGGCTAAAGAGCCTACACCTCCTGCTCAAAAGCCACCACCTGAACCTGTGTTTGATATTGGTGACCTGTTTAACAAAATTAATGACGAAAAAATGTTGAGACAACAGCAGGTAATGTGTGATACAGATCCTTATTTCTTCATTGGCTCATTTATTTGCAGTTACGAGAAGAGAAGGAAAGACAGGAGCGAGAGGAAAAAGCAAGGAGAGAAAGAGAAAGAAAGCGATACGAAGAGCAGATGATAAAACGAAGAGAATTCCGTGAGCTAATGATAAAAAAGAGAGAAAGAGACAGTGAACGAAGACGGAATATTTTGGTAAGCAATAATAGAAAGGAATAACAATATATAAACTCTTAAAATAGAAAGAGAGAGTGGTGGACATCAGCTCACAAAAAATGTCCTCACATAAATTTGAATCAAGTATATTATCAAAAGATCTTGATTGGAGAGAATTGAATAATTGGCAAAGAGAAACTGTTGATTATCGGCATATACCTGTACCTGCCTTTATTCGTCGATCGCCCATCAACTTGAATGAGCTACGTTCAAAGTTGTTGAGTAAAAGTGTTCGATTGAAAAATGCAACACAGTCTCAAAGACTACAGCAGATAAGTAATCAAGATTCAGACATGGAAATAGATTGAGAATGACTTGTCCCCTCCCTTTCTTTAATGTCTAAATAAAGGATATCTGTTGAGATAAATGTGTGGGTTTTTCTTGCGTCTGCAGGGCGTCTTTTTTTTTTTTTTTTTAAAAAAAAAGGAGAGTGCAGTACTATTTGTTTCTTTTTACTTTTTTTCACATTGATTTTTTTTTCTCGTTGTATTTTTATTTTTACTTGGAATGTTTTATTCTATATTGTTGCTAATTCCAATGATAAGTTGT
Source organism: Rhizopus stolonifer B9770 (assembly GCA_000697035.1). Lineage (NCBI taxonomy): Eukaryota > Fungi > Mucoromycota > Mucoromycetes > Mucorales > Rhizopodaceae > Rhizopus > Rhizopus stolonifer. The sequence continues at coordinate 25,180 of JNDS01003406.1, forward strand.
ACTGTTGTTACTCCCAATTTTCAATCATGTAAAGACCCTATATAATAATTTCTTTGTATGTGAGAAATAATTGTAAATTATTAGCGTGTGTGTTGATTCAGAATACAATTTATTGTTATTCAGGTGGTTATGTGCCAATTGGGAATATTGGAGGACATATCACTTCAGATGAATTTCATTCACTTGATCTAACACAAAACCTGGCTATGAATACAGATCAATGGAATTGTTTATATCAAGATGGTTATGCTAAAGAGTCAGCAATGGGGAGTTCGATCGCATTAGCGTCGAATACGAGTCTGATATTGGATGGGGGATATAGTAGTAATGTGATCATCAATGTGACAAAAATATATGACGAACAAGACAGCAAATGGACAACGATACCCGAGACAGACAGAAGCATCCAGGGACCAATGTAAGACTTTTGTACAAGGATAGAATTATTAACCATACAATAGATACTCTGGAACAGCAACAAGAGTACCCAATCAAGGTCAGATTTATTATTGGGGAGGATTATAGTAAGTTACTTGGATATTTTTTTTTTCTTTTAATAAAGAGAAATTAAACCAAAACTTATAGCAATAATGAAACTGGTAATCCAGTTACAAATACCACCATTTTAAATATACAGTCTATGGTAGTCAAAACAAAACAAAACAAAACAAAACAAAACAAAAAAAAAAAAAAAAAAAAAAAAAAAAAAAAAAAAAAACAAGCTGTTTATTTTTATTTTTTTCAATTAGTCTTGGACAGTCAATGCAGATATTTTACCACCCAATATACTTTCAAGAAATGGACATACGGCTACACTGGATGCAGATGGAATCAATATTGTTTATATTGGTGGTAGAATATTACAATCAGACAAAATCACCTTGGCAAGTATAAAAGATATCCTGTTTTACAACACGCTGGACGGTAGTTGGGTGTTAAAGCAATCCAATACATCACTTGGTATATCGGACAGATATCTTCATACAGCCAATCCTTGTAAGTTTCAATGACTAATGTTTAATTACTTATCCTTTGAAGTGCCCATGTCTAATAAGATACTCATTTATGGTGGCGCAAACATTAGCGAGAAAGGTAGTAGAATACACATTTGAATAGAATGAGAATAAACCCCTTTCTTGTATATAGCTGTACCTGATTATTTATATTCATTTGATACTCAAACGTTGGAATTTGCACAATTGTATAACCAAGGAACATACTTTAGCGGTGGACCACGATATGGACATTCAGGTAAGTTTAAACTATTGCTCTCTCTCTCCAATAAACACTCGTCATTTATTGTTAGCCATACTTTATAATAACGTCCTGTTTATCCTTTTTGGTGTCAATCAAAAAGGGATTACAACCAACGATCTTCGTTTTTTATCACTTAATAATCAGACAGCTTACACTTGGTTGAAATCATACAATCCAAATAATACTGGTTTAAGCAAGCATGTCATCATTGGCCTTTCAGTTGGTATATTCGTCGCTGTTTCTCTTATTGTGCTGATCTCAGTGAGTAATTTCTTTTATATGAAATGAAATCTAACTCTATTCGATTAGGCACTAATTTACAAAAAGAGAAAGATAAAAAGACAAGAGATGGATAATTTACCCCCACTTTATCATGAATATACTTGCACACCCATCAAAACCGAACAGGGAACATTTCGCGAGAAACCTAATCAAGTATCACATGAATCCTCCATTGCACAATCACCATCCACAACAGAAGATACCACAATCACCATCATAAAATTACCTACCACTTGAACTTTTCATAAATGTTTATGTCGAATACACTGTTTTGCGCAGCACACACACACACACAATAGCTCCACTTGTACAGATAAAAGAAAAAAAAAACTTTCTATTTTTTTTTTATTAAACGTTTTGTTCTCTCTCCCTCTCTCCCTTAAGCTTGGTTGTTGGAGTTGATGTTTAATAGTAAAGTGTCAGAGTCAAGCATAACCTTGTTTCCAGATCTTGAGATCACAGTAGCGACTTCACGAGCAGCTTCAATACGCTTCAACTCGAGGAATCCAGGCTTGTTCTTGATAGCTTCACCGATCAATTCGGCAGATTTAGCTTCACCTTGAGCACGAACGATGATAGATTGCTTTTCTTGACGAGCACGATCCACAATGAAAGCAGCACGTTGAGCATCTTGTTGAGCAATTTGCTTGGCTTCAACAGCACTTTCAAATACAGGTGAGAATCCAACATGAGTGATGGATACATCGTCCAAGATGATGTTGAATCGAAGAGCACGACGTACCAAGTTTTCACGCACAAGACGAGAGACACGTTCACGTTGAGTAATCAATTGAGAGGCAGTGAATTGAGCAACAACAGACTTGAGGACTTCGTTAACAATTGAGGGTAAGATACGTTCATCATAATCTTGGCCCAAAGTACGGTAGACGGTGGCGAGCTGATCTACACGAGGTTTCGAAAGTACACGACAAGTAATGTTGACCATTTGCAAATCTTTATAAATTGTTTAGGACCGCTTTCACTCTTTTTCTTTTTTTTTTTTTTTTTTTTTTTTTTTTTAATTACCTTTGGTACCGGTCAAAGAAGCAACATTACGAGGCTTTGCACGAACATCGTAAACAACAGGTGATTCAAACCAAGGAATCATAATATGGGTTCCTTCACCATAAACGACGTCTTGGACACCAAAAAGACGAGTGTATTTGATAGCACGATGACCACCATCGACTACGTTCAAATATTAGTCTTATTTTCAAGGGTCTTATTATTTACCGTTGAAAAGAGAAGCGTTGATACCATAACCGACACCACCAAGGACGGCAAGAGCACCTACGGCACCACCGAGACCTTTACCAGATCCTTTAGGGAAGAGTCCTCCTAATCTTTGAGCTGCTTGCTTTGCTTGCTGTGCCATATTTAAAAATTATAAGAAAAAAAAAGAAAAAATTTTCTGAGTAGGGGGCCTATACTCAAAAAAAAAAGTCAATCCACCAACCAGATTTGACTTGTGAATCAGTTTTTGTATGTCAAAAGGGAAAAAAAAAAAAAAAAAAAAAAAGTCAAGATAAATAGGGATTGTTTATATCTTTTTAGAATAATTAAGTGTTGCTATGACAACATGTTTTTTTTTGTCCAATAGTGAAAAAAAAATCCCAATCTGTTAAAGCATTGTATTTCTCCCCTTGTATCCCTCCCTTTTACAAAAACAGTAAATCAAGTAAATGATAGAAGGAGATTTGGAGCATGTAAATTCAAGAAAAACACATGCCAAGTTCAAATAAAAGATTCTTCTAAAAATGGTTATTTTCAATTTGACACTCTTGTCATCTTTTCTCTCTCTCTCTTTCTTTCTTTTGTGTGTGTGTGTGTGTGTGTGTGTGTGTGTGTGTGTGTGTGTGTTTTAGTACATACCCCTTTATGCATGTAAAGTACAATGGAAAAGGGAAAGGGGGTGTCTAGTTTAAGATGGTAATAATATTTGAAACAATAATAGCGTGAAATTTAAATCAACAATATTATGCCCACGATGGACTGTAACACATTCAGGTTTCTTTCTTTTTTTTTTTTTTTACCTCTTTTTTTCCCTTTTTGTACACTTTTTTTTTTTTTTTTTTTTTCACAATGGTAATTACTTAGTTAATATTGCTTATTTTTGATTTGTTTCTAGATTCCAATGATGCCAAGACAGACAGTTGATGATGACAACCGACCTATGGGTTTAAAGCTAGCAAGAACCAATTTTTACAACTATCCAAAAAAGGAACCGATAAAACAATCACCTAATGAGGATAAACATTCGAGATCTTCACTTTCTCCCACTTTACCCATCCGTTCTCCTTTTCGTATTCGAGACTCACAAGCTTCTGCCAGAAAAAGTGCACAACAAGGTAAATAATGGTTTATGAAATAATTTGCTGAGACAAAAAAAAAAAAAAAAAAAAAAAATAGATCAAGTGACAAAGATCATGAATACAGAAGAACCCAATATTTATTCCTCTTTATCTTCGTCCACTTCATCTGTCACCACGCTAGATGATGATCTCAATCAAGAACTCGAAAATATGTGGAAGATAAGATCGCCTACGAGGCCAATTAAATCTGAAGTACATCAACAAGATTTATTTTTACAACTACTTATCTCACAAGCTGTAATTGATGCTCGAGAATACAAAGTTTTATCATTTGAAGAAATCGAAACATTAAAAGAGGTAACTTCACTCAAAGAAAAAAAAAAAAAAAAAAAGAGGGTATAATATAATTATTCACTTAATTTGATATATGTTAGCGCCGTGAAAAATTAAGAATAAAAGTAAAGAATTCAGCATCCAAATTAGAACTCGATAAAAAGATCCAAGAAACTTCACATTCATTATCTCAACTCGCATCCAATCGACAGTCTATTCTGACCTCAAGAGACGAAGCACTCGAAGCCGATCAAAAGGTAGATGAACTCTCTCGACAGCTCAAGGAGCTCAAGGTAGACGAGGTCCAGACACAATACCGAATACTCGAACACACCGCCGGCGTCCTCTGCCACGGCCTTCAAGAACTCGAGCGAAAGCGATCCAGTCTACCGCTTTCCGAAATACGCTCTGACCAGGAGCAGATCACAGAAAACCTAATCGATATCATGAAAAGACACAACGTCCAGTATAGCTCCACAGATACCCTCAGCCTACTAAGCGCCCTCGAAAAACACATGCAGTTTGGCTCAGACAACACAAACGATCTGGCACAGCTACGGTCTTTAGTGACTGAGATGGAGACACAGCTGATCAAGATTCGACAACAGGCCAGTGTGTTTGAAAGACAAGAGCAAGAGCTGAAAAGAGACATTGAAAATTATCGTGAGCAGGTCCTCACTTTGCGTCTCGAACGAGAACGTCATCAAAAGAGCCTCAAGCGACAGACACTCGTGCTCGAAAATGATGGTCAACTCGAACAGCAACTGGAAGAACAGGAACAGGAGTACCTCGCACAATTGAAAGAACAGACGGCCTTGCTGGACAAGACAGCACGAGAGTGTGAGCGAATGAAGAAGGATCATGACGCTCTAGTGGCGACCTGTGGGGATCTAGAATGGTTGGTCAAGGATAAGGCAAGGGCACTAGAAGCGCGGGATGCTCAGATTGCTCAACTCGAAAGGGAACTCTCTTTGGGAAACATAGGTCTCTTGCAGCGCGAGTTTTCTGAAAAAGAACATGCTTGGATGGAACAAAGCGCGGCCTTGGAAGCTAATTTTGAAGGTATTCTCAAGGAGTTTGACCGCCTGACGGGCACAGCCATGGAATTTGAAAGTGATAAGGCGAATTATGAAAGAAGAATCGATATGCTTACGAGGGAAGTCAATCAACTCGAAGTACAACTTCAAGAGGAAAGGGCAAAGAACACACGATTGGGTAAAAATAAAGATACACCGACAACAGCCGCGCTGCGTAAAGAATTTAGAAAGATAATTAGCGATATACAATCGGAACACCAAAATGCGCTAGAAAAAGAAGCAGAAGAGAAAAAGAGATTGGAAAAACAATTGAAGGATTTAAAACACGAAAGAGAAATGGCCAGATATGAGCGTATTAATAAAGGTGTACAAACCCCTCTTTTTATTTCTTAACCCAGAGATTTTATCTTGCTTTGCTCGGTTGAATGAGCAGACAGCAAAAACTGTTCATTAACAAAATATTGTTCCTGTTTCGAAAATGAATTGTGCTACAATGAACCAGCTGGTTGCATATAAACATCCGAAAAGCAAAAAAAAAAAAAAAAAAAAAAAAAAAAATTTCCAAAAAA